>JBBPBX010075303.1:0-17377 GCA_038048925.1 Garcialebias charrua | reverse complement strand
GTCAGAATGTTTATTTGAGATGGACCTGGTCTTTAGGGGGAAACCTTGGACTTTGTCAGAGCCCTGAGCAAAGTGACGTCATTCAAACAGACACATCCCTTTTTCTGAACGGGATGGCTCCTGCCTGTCACAGTCAGTATGGGGGGGGCGTGGCCGCCAGGTACGTCCCTTCACATAAACGTTCTGGTCGCTGCTGTCAGTACACAATGTCTGAAACACTAGACGTCGCGTACATAAATCACCAGGGCGTGTGCGTTTAGCCCAGTTTTTTCATTCAACCTTTATTTAGTCAGGTAAATCTCATTGAGCCTCGTGGACTCATTTACAAGAGCGACCTGCTAGCAGTGTTTCAACAGCTGTTCAGCAGTCGCTGATCACAGCCAGAAGTCTGATCTGCCGGGCGCACACACACACTTGAAATCGCTGCGGGCGGCTCTCTCACCCCCCGCCGTGCTAGATTGGCCACTCAGGAGAACGCTCAGTGCCCACTGTTCTTTTCCTGAAGCCCCAGGACAACCCCCACTGGGGTGGACGCATTGGCACACAAACTGTGGCCCAAAATAAAAATAAGAACGTTTTATGTTCTCTCCTCCAGTCTAGCTGCCACTGGAGCTACTGGAAAGATTGAAGGAGGTGGCGTACAGTGATTCTGATCGCCCCGCAGAACACACCATGGTTCCGGTGCTACAGCAACTAAGAGTTTCCCTGTGATAGGTCAACATTTACTGATCTGGTTGCTGAACGTTAATGTTTAGAAAGTCTTGAATTTTTCTAAAAAGACGTCTTTATGCACTACCCTGCAAGCGTGTCCAAAGTGTTTACCGGTACGCGTCAAATGGGTTGCTTGTCAGCGATGGTGCCTGGGAAGTCAGTTGGACCCATCTTCATTTTCTCTGGGTTCCATCTTCCCATGTTTACAGTTATGGCTAGTCAGAAATTTAGCCTGCAACACGGTTACAACTTATGCTGCAGCGATGTTTTCCTGCCACGGGGGATTCAACGATAGAACAGGTTTTAATCATCCCCTGTTAAAACATTTTCTGAAAGGTGCTCGTCGTCTTAGTCCGATTCACGCACCTAGTCACACAATGGGACCTAGTTACTGTGCTGAGTTCACTAACTAGGGATCCATTTGACCCGTTTAGACCAGATACAGTTAAAGCTTTTATCCTTAAACCAGCTCTGTTGCTGGTTCAAAATTTGGCTAAGGAGTAAATGACTTGTCTGTTTCTCCTTCTCTTAAAGGAAGACAAATGATTAAGAGGGAAGGGAGTTCAGTTGAACTTAGACCACCCCTGCTTTTAGCCTCAAAAGCTTGACGTGTTCATTCAAAGTTTAAATCATTCACTGAACGGCTTTGTTCTCCTCCTCTCTTTTCTGCAGAGGAAGAACGCCTACATTTGTCTTGTCCAGTGCGGGCGCTAAAGTGTTATGTGACACGCACTGCTGCGATGCTTAAGTCTGATAAGTTTTTTGTGCCTTCAGAGGACAATCTCAGGGTCAACCTTGACCTATCAGCGGTTGTCACATTGGCTATATGAGGCCATTTCTCTGGCATACAGCTTCCTGGCCTCCAGCCCCCTGAACAAATAAGAGTTCACTTCTCTAGAGGGATTGCAGTTCCACAGCCCTGCACGGAGGTCTTCTGTGCAGGACATCTGTTCAGGCTGCCTCTTGGTCGTCAGCGACTCCCTGTATCTATTTTGGTTACAGAACGTTTTCCAGCTCCTCCCTGATGCATTATGTTCTCAGGGTTGTAGCAGAGTGATTGTCTTTCATTATCAATAGACTTATTGATGATTGACACAGTTGTATCTGCTTTGTTGATTCTGATTATGAATTCAGAGTCGTTCATTTACCATCACATGATGATGAGGATTGTCCACCTGCTATATTATGCACCCTTTTGTCTCAATTGACAGTGCATATTCATGCCTATTGAGGTGTGGCGGTTGCCTGAGTGTGTTATGGTTTCAGTCAGACCCAATGGGGCATGGACCATATCGTGCTCCGCCCTTTAACCCAAAAGGCGTGGCTTAAAGGGCTACGCCCACAGGAAATAGAACGTCGGTTACGTACTGTAACCCTAGATTCTATGAGTGTGGGCGTAGCCCTTTAAGCCTTGAGGCCCCATTGGCTCTCTTTGGCTGAAAAAATTGTTTTTGCCATTGGGAGCAGTTCCTCGGTCGACAGGGGTTTTTATGGACCGAGGGCGTGGGCCCACAGCAGGTGGGCGTGGACTAGAAGTTTTCAATGTTGGTGCGAAGCACAGGGTAAACCCAAAAGGCGTGGCTTAAAGGGCTACGCCCACACTCATAGAATCTAGGGTTACAGTACGTAACCGACGGCTCTATGCGTGGATACCACGTTATTCCTACGCCCCATGACGCTTTGCGCGAAATGTGCACACGACTTCTGGTTGACCGGAAACACCGTTTGTTTACATGCGAGTAATACAGTTGAAGACAGTCCAAACTTTGTTGTTTTAGTTCATTAAAAATGTGGGAACACCACTCGTTTTGTTAAAAGAGGAGGGACAAATAAAAAGAAATTACAGATGTTACCTGATCGCGCAGACATAATTTAAAAATACATAAATAGCGAACGCGTTTGCTCCGGCCTCTCGGCTAAGGTTTGTTAGCAGCTATCTCGGCTAAAAATACCGGTCGCGTCTGAGATCTATCGTTTTAAGACAGTAAATCTTCCAAAACTCTCATTAATAAACCCTCCCTGAATAAAAAGAAATTACAGATGTTACCTGATCGCGCAGACACAGCCATAGAGTAGGATGCAGGAACACTCTTTCTTTGTTTTGGGTCCGTGTTGAAAACACTGTTGTTTTAGCCAAAGATTTAGCTTGGTCCGGTTGTTGGTGCAGCCGCGAACAGCACAGCAGGTACCTGAACCCCGGTAGGACATTTCAGTAAACGTTCCGTTTAAACAAAAGCTGTGTTTGCTCCGATAAAATGAATGAAAATAACTTTCAAAAACACCCGCGATCCATACTCCGCCTATGGAATACAGGCACTTCCGGTGTCGGACAGGAAGTACAATGCACATTCGTTTCTACAGTGACACCCCCAAGAATAAGGTGGATTGAGCTGATTTGACTTATGAAAGGGGCTCTGTTCATACATTTGAGGAGATGTTGTCCACAAAGTCATGGAGAAAATAAAGTCCACTCTCTGCCAGTTCTGGCATTTTAGGGAAAAAATGATCCAGTTCTTAACAGGATCCAGAATTTAAAAAAAAAGCAATTCTATTTTATTTTGACTGCATGCTCCATATTATGAAAATTGCCAGATTTGGAGTTGACAAAGTAAATTTTTTAGTTTATTTGAATATTTATTATAGTTTACAACTTAATAACTGTTGTATTGAAGTTGTATTTACTGAAATTTTCTCGGCTATGCTTCAAAGTACTGTACTGTATATATTTTATATGTATCCCAACTCCTCTTGAGCATCAGTGGCCTGTTTGTAATGAAATCAACAAAAAATTAAAAAAGTTGTCTCAGGAAGTTTTACTCTCTGGTGCTATCTGGTGTAATTTATTTGCTCATCGTATGACAGAAAACAACTTAATTGATCATTCAACTTTGTACGCATAGGTAGAGTCGGTTACAGAGAAGCAAGTCAGCTTCCTCTTCCACAGACAAGACACGTGGCATATACAGAACAACCAGCCCAACATGATTAAAAGTGTTCAAGTGCTCAGTACTTTCAAAGAAATAACTTCCCCGTCATCTTTAGGAACAAAACAAAAATAACACGACAAAATGGGAAAAAACATGATGAGCAGATGAAGGTAGAGTCCCTCATGCCTGCAGAAAATCACTGGTTCATCCAGTTTACAGGGGCCTCCCTCCTCAGGACTGACGTTTGTCAGGAGTGTGTGTGTGTGTGTGTGTGTGTGTGTGTGGGGGGGTTGCTTTGAGAAACCTGCAGAAAAAAAAACAAGGAATCATCAGCTTTATTTATAAAGCGCTTTAACACAGCCACAGCTGAAACAAAGCGTTGGACACTAGCTACAAACAAGATAAAAGAAAGCATAAAAACAGAACCACAAAACTAACACACAGTGAACTAAAAATTCAATTTAAAATACAATAAAATGACAAGTTAAACAGGTAAAATCAATAAAAATGAAGTAAAATTCCTGTTGAATGTGCAAAGGCAGAGCATTCCATAACTCAGGGCCACTAACAGAGAAGGCCCTGTCTCCTCGAAGCTTCCTCTTACTCTTTGGAATGACCAGGAGCAGCTGGTCAGCAGACCTGAGTGACCGGGATGGAGTGTAATGGTGTAGAAGCTCTGCCAAATAAGGGGGGGCAAGGCTGTTTAAAACCTTAAAAACAAACAAGAGAATTTTAAAATGAACTCTAAAATACACGGGCAGCCAGTGGAGAGAAGCCAGGACAGGTGTGATGTGCTCTCTTTTGCGTGTTCCAGTTAAAAGTCGTGCAGCAGCATTTTGCACCAGCTGCAGACGTGCAAGTGAGGACTGGCTGACTCCGAGATAGAGAGAATTACAGTAATCCAGCCGGGATGAAATGAAGGCATGGATTACTGTTTCGAACTGCTGCCGTGAAACAATAGGTTTCACCTTTGCCAATTTTCTCAAATTATAAAAAAACAGATTTTACTGTGGCCCTTGAGGAAGACCAAGACCTTTAATCAGAGGGAACATCTAATGATCCAGGAGATGTGGTCAGCAGGAAAATAAGGACCTATAAATCGACAAAAACTGGAAACTTCTGGTCCTGCTGGAACTGCGCAGACTACATGTACATAGATTAATTCATTAAATAGGAGTGGAATGATTTTATTACCACTGTTCCATTTAAAATAAATGTTCTATAAACATCTTGTACAGTATGATGTTAAAAGCAGGACTTGACAGTCCACTGCAGTCCGTCAGAGCCTGAGTGCTCCCTCTGAGATGGAATTGTATATTTCTTGACTCATGGAGACATAGCCTTCATTGTCCTCCAGGAAGAATAAAGGGTCCTGGATGATGTTGGGGTTGAAACCCTCCTCAGAAAGCTTTTTCTTCAGCTGCTTAAACGTTCCAGTCACCGCTAGAGCATCCTGCCCCAGAAAAATAAAGACAAATAAATCTACAAAAAAATTTTTAAAACATTTTTATACAGTTTTTGGTAGTACTACACAGTGGTATGGACTCAAGTCACATGACTTGGACACGAGTCAGGCTCACTCAAGTCATTAATATTATGACTTTATACTTGACTCAATAAAATGTTCAGACTTATGACTTGACTTGGACTTTACACCAATGACTTGGGACTTGACTTGGACTTTAACCTGTTTTTTCATTTCATTTACCTTTATTTATACAGGTAGACTCATTGAGCCACGATAACTCATTTTCAAGAGAGACCTGTTTAGGGAGCAGATGGTGGGGGTTAAGGGCCTTGCTCAAGGGCCTGGAGTGGGGCGAATGAGGCTGGAGGCAGGTGTGGGTGTTTCACCTTTTTCCACCCACATTTTTTTATGTTGTCGGTACCGGGGCTTGAACCGGCGATCTTCCGATCACAGGCCCACCGTCTATAACCTCTGCGACACCACTCCCCAACTTACTTGAAAATACTTGATGTTTTACCCAAAATCTAAAGTTTAAAACATATTATTTAAAAAATGTGCCTTGCTCATTCATTTCACTCATTCTGTATTAACAAACGCAGACCGTCTCTGTCTTTTCACACTCTGGTGTAGTAGATTCTCAGTCATCCAGGACTTGGTAAATCCAAAAAAGATTAAAGTCAAAAACAACTGGACTTCTATTCTGTAGCTGAAGAAGTTTTACTTCTCATCCGTAAACTTGTAAACTTGCAGATTGCAGAGTGACACATGCAGATTGTCCTCTCACTCCTCACAATAGAGGATCGTTAGGGTCTTTTTTAGTCTGACTCACAGATGGACCACTCTGGTCACACAAATAAAATTCTTGAATGCAGTGAAAATTATTGGGAACCAGGCATAAAGCTGTATTTATGTATATTTAAGTACAAGGTATATATACTGTATATATATAAATATATACACACACACACACACACACACACACATGTAATGGACCTACCCAGGGTCAAATTAAGGTTTTTGAACTGTCCAGTGATGACCTTTACTGACCACTCAGTAAAGCAAGACATTTACTACAAAATCATTCATTTAGCTATAATCTGATAAATATAGTCACCAAAAGAGACTATTTCTATCTTTGATTTTATCCTAATGTGATCAAAAGAATAACTTTTGTCATTTTCATGATGTGTGCTTTTAAGCTGTGTCATTCTCCAAGAGTTAAACTGTGTTCACTGCTGTGTTTAAAGGTGAAGCCTTCGGGTCACAGAGACCGGACGGTTTTGTTTAGAAACTCAGAGACAGTCTCATGAGCAGGGCTCCAGCGTTATCTGTCTTTTTTCCTAAACATTTCTCTCTGCTGCTGGCTTTAACCTTGGGTATGATAAGACAAATGAACTCCTCGACTGGTCCTTCCTTAAGTACTAGTTCTAAGCTTTTGCTGAAAGGCTTCAGAGAGTTGCTGGGAACTTCAGAGATGTGAACTTTCCCAAGAGCTGGACACGTGTGGTCAAGAGCTAACGACCGGCGTCTTCAGCTAAGGACTGATAACAGGCTGTTATGAGTCTACTTCGAACAAGCGTAAGATCAAGAACTTTGTCTATTCCTTCCTGGAATAAGTTTATCTTGAAGTCAGAGGCCTGGAGCTGACATATTCTCTGATGACCAAGCAAAAACCAGGAGACGTTGGAGACGTAAACCAGAACCTTGCTTGAAGGTATTGTACTGGTCCCCACAAGGACCCGTGCATCTGAAAAGCTACAAGGTCACCTCTTACCAGGCTGTCGTCAAAAGGTAAAGAGCTGTTTACAAAACGTACTTGGATTTTAGCAGAAGTCAAAGGAGAAGTGTCACTCTGGTATCATGCTCACGATAATTTCTTCTTAAATCTTTCCTCCTACTCTTTCCCCTCTCTATCTAAGCTGGAAACTATTTTAAGCTGAAATGCCCACAGACTAAATATGTTAACATCCAATATTTATGTCTGTTGTGTTAAATTTAAGTTTGCTGACGTATTAATTTGAAAGAAAGTGAAATCATGTCAATCAAGTGTAATGGTGTTAATTTAGTTGATTTATTTTAAATAAATGATAGTGTCTCTTTGACATATCAAACTAAGTTAACGTCTTTGTCACTTAATGGCTTTGTGTATTTATCCATCATAAAGATCACAGAAATATTGGGTAAACTGAAAAAGAACAGAATCCGTGAATTTACTATTCAATCTGAATAAGTAGATTAATTAAGGATAAAGAGGTCAGTATTAATATTGACCTCCTCATAATTCTTACATCTGGTGGCCTCGTACGTGGTTCTGAAAGTTTATTGATTTCTGTGGTTTCTCATGAACTGTAACGTCATGTTTGCATAAGTGGATCCAAGTTTTAAACTCTGAGGATAATGATTTTGGCTGGAAGTGTTCAAAGCAGGCAGATTCTGCATGTTTTTATCATTTGAAGCTGTGAGATTATTATTGTTTCAACTCTGTTAGACGCTGTTGGAAGCATTCAGGTGAAGTTTTGTCAGCCGTGGTCTGTGGTGGTTCTGGTCCTGGTTCGGTCCAGTTCACGCAGACTCCTGTACAAAGCTTTGTTTGACCGCCGAGTCAGAAGCCTGAAAGCTAATTTAACATCTACAAGATTGCTGTTGTGGTATTTTACATTTTAGAGCAGGTCAAAGAAGCATATAACTGTTAGAACGGTGTCGGATAGTGGTTCTGAAACCCGAGTTCTGCTCCCTTAAAGTGGACGGAACCGACCTTGACGCGCTCCGAGAGAGTCCGTGTTTGTTCAACAGCTGCAGTGCTGTGTTACTGAGCGTAACTACGTTGGCCTGTCTAGGTGTGTTCGCCGCATGTTTCAGAATTTTGGAAAGTTAATTTGTAGCGTTTGAGTTGTTTTAAGAGTCTATAAGTTGTAGTCCGCTGTGTTGAGCTAACGTTAGAGCTACGTGTCCAAGTACACGTTTGTTTATGAGCTGTGATTGGATGAAACGAGAGCTGGGAGCTGTCAATCACTCGTAGCGAACGCTGATTCGCTGTAGTGGGAACGCACGCCGTTGCGACCAACCCACTTTGTCGTCATTTCCGGTACTTCATTGGTCGAAGGTTAGAAAACTACATTTACCATGGTTGCTTGGGAAAAGGACTACAAGCACTGTGATTGATTGGTTGACGTCACGTATCTGTGTAGCGAGCTCCGCCTCGCTCAGCACAGCAGAGCTGGTGACGCGCTGCGTCGACCCGCCTATTTGTGTCGTCATTTCCTGGTGCACTTTGAGTGACGAACAGTCACGTTCACAAAAAACATCATAAAAAGTCAGCATTTTATGGTGAGTTACCAGCTTTTAATTTTGTTCTGTACACAAACAATAGCTCCTGTTTATTTTAAATAAAATATTTAGAATAACAGAGGTACGGACAAACATTTTTGCTTATTTTAAATACAAAGAATTTAAAATAACAAACAAAAGTACAGTTTTCACTCCAGATAACTGAAAAATTTTTCCTTTCTCTTCCTTTCTCTGACACATCATCTTCCACAGTTGTCCTGTGCACATTTAAACTTTCCTGTTTATTTCAAATAGTGATAAGTTTAGAATAACGAATACAGAACATCTTTTATTTTGATTTTCACTGAAAATCCAGATAAAAGATGGCAGGCAGCCTGTGCCACCTCAAGGCCACGACCCGACCAAAGCAGATTGGATCGAATGTGCCTTATTTTCACTCACAGGGCCCATCACAAACTACCATGAAGAGACACAGTTGATGGAGGAAGCAGATGTGGACAGTGCATTAAAAACTGTAACAGCTGGAACCACAACGGCTGAAAAGAAAGCAGACAGAGATAAACGTTTGGCTAAATTAAGCCTTCTGTTAAAGGCCAAGCTAGACTTTGAAACTGCTGTACGCCGGGCTGTCTCTACATCATGTTTAACAGCACAAAGGGAGGTTGCCACTTTACAGCAGGAGGTAAAGAGTTTAACACAGTCGAGTATTGGCAGCGCTGAACAAACGCGTAGTCTCTACGAAGAATGCAGAGTGTTAAAAAGGGATTTTGACCAATCACAAGATGATTTGGAAAAATGTGTGGTGGAGAAGGATACGTATTACCATCAATACAAGTCGCTTCAGGCGGATTGTGGGGAGGCACGAGACGCGCTGGAAAAATGCACGGACACCCTGGAATCATTATCACTACGGTACACAAGGCTGCAAGAAGATTATAGAAAATCACAAGAACAGCACATGATGTTACAACGTGAAAATGATGGGTTAAAAGTCCAACTGAATAGTTGTAAAATAGAGCGTGCATCAGCAATGAACAAACTCTTTGAAGAAGAGAGAAAATGTTTGGGTCTCATGAGTAAACACCTTGAGAACTCACCGCCTCCGCTGCCTCCTCCCATACCTGATGACCTACTCCCTCCTCCACCGCCCCCGCCCATGCCAGATGCACTACTCCCTCCAACACCACCGCGCCGTCCCTTAGGGCCTCTAAAACCGACAATCCCACCGGATGCACCGGTGGGTGGATCTGATAATAACCCACAAATACCTCTATCAATGGCTGAACTACGGAATATGGCGAAAAGCATTCAAACCTTCGCCCCTGGCCCAATGGGCTCACACGAAACCAAGATCTATCTCGAAGACCTTGATTTCCAGCTTCAACGCTTCCCAGAAGCTACAGATGATGATAGAATCTGTCTGTTAAGGTTAACATCGGACAGGACGGTGCATGCTTTTATGAAGCGTCAACGAGAAGCAGTGATGAAAGACTACAGTCTTCTCTGTGCTGCGCTGATAAGGGAGTTTTCTCCTTGCACGGGGCCCGATGGCATCATAACAGCAGCTAACATCAAGCAAGGTAGGAATGAACACCCAAGGTCATATTATGACCGAATATTCCGTGCCTATTTCGGGGACAGATGCGAACCTGAAATGGAGGAGGAGGTAGGGTTTAAGTATATTTTCAGCCAAAACCTCTGCCCTGACATAAGAGAGAAAGTACATGTCAGCGCAAACTATAAACGGAGGTCCATCGAAGACATAAGAGAGTGCGCGATAGATGTTTTTACAGGTCGCTCACCAAACAAGACACCCTTTGAAGTGTGTCCTGGTGAAAAGGTCAAATACCAATCGCTAGACCTTGAAGGAGCAAGAGCGCCAGCTCACTCTTTTAAGGAAGCCGAGAATAAGCAATATTTCCAACCTGACAGACCGCAAAATGAAGGTGTCCGCTGGAACAAAGACCAAAAGGGGTCCAGAGACCCTAAGTGGTACAGGCCGCATCAAGAGGAAGAACCCCATCATCAAAAAAGGGGGGCTTTCCAAAAGAAAAAGAAATATGGGTCCCAAGGTGACTCATATGGAAGAGGGCGGTCCCAGAGGGGACCCCCGAGCAATGCGCCAGATCCTGCACCTCAAACTGAACAGTCTGGGGCGAGGAAAAACCCACAGAAGTTCCAGAAAAAAGGCCCTAAACCTCTGTCCTCAGAAGAGATGGAGAACATACGTCGGTTGTTAGAAAGTTTGAAAAAAACAAACAAGGAAAACAAACCTGGAGTGATGTGTAGCACTATCATTGATAGTGACTCAGAACACACTAATAACAGCAATGCCACGATTGCTGACAGTCGCCAAGATACTGATGGTCAGGATGCTGACAATCAGGGTATAGACAGTCAACAAGACGTTGACTGTAACCATGACTTCATTGTTACAGAGTCCGAGAGCCCCTCATCGGAAAAAGGGGGGGTAAGCTCACTCACCAAAGACAATGACTCGTCACAGACCGATCACTCAGACCCATGTGTGACTGCACTACCAGTACAGGTGAATGAAATTCACACAGACAATGGTAGACGTAACAAACGTCGAAAAAAACCTGATAGGTTCCTGTGTAACATTATCAGGAAGGGGCCCGCTAAGAAGGCTTACCTGTCAATCACTTTAGAAGGGGTCCTCACAGAAGAGGCCCTCCTGGATGGTGGGGCTGACATAACCATTATGTCTCCCACACTGTTGAAGGAGCTAAGGATAGCCGCTAGCGGGGTTGACAGGGAAATACCCCTCAAAGAATGTGCTGTAGTACTGCAGGGACTCTCAGAGACGAGAACAACCCTTACAGCTATAGCCATGGTTCATATGCAGATTGGTGAAATGACGCTATACCACCCGGTACACGTGTCCACCGTTGACTCATTCCCATTTTTGGTTGGCCAAGACTTTATAAACCGCTTCGACGCGATTATAGATTATGGTGATCAAACAATGTGGACCAGAGTGAGCCAACCACTGCCAATCGATATGCCTACACAAGGTGACACTGACTGTCTAACAGCAGGTACCGCGGAAGGCACAAAGGGGTCCTCCAACGAGAGCACAATCCCGGTAAGTGAACCTTCAGCAACAGGTGAGGCAGAAAAGGCCCAACAAGAGAGCCTCCTCTGCGAGCTGGAACAGTCAGCACCCACTGAACACTACCTACCACGGGTAGTCAAAGGTGTTGAGATCCAAGGATCCCACGCCGATGATGCTGTTTTGTCTCCTTGGACGGAGAAATCAGCGATCAGCCAAGCTTTCTATGGAACCTTGGTTAAAAAACAGTTGGGTCTAGAAATGAACAAAAAGGCTTTCCGCTTTTCGTTGGACCCCAACGATAAACAGGTAATGACCGCAAAAGGGATCATTGACCTGAAACTGATCTGGAACCAACGAGAACTGGATCACCCGTTCCTCGTGGTCCCGAACTTACCACATGCAACCTACATAGGCTCCGACATTTTGGTAAGGTTAGGTGTCCGAGTGGACATCAACAACAATGTACTGTGGTCACTAGACACAGCCACAAAGGACTCTCCTGTGCTAACAACAGAGAACCTTAAGGCTGGACAGACCATTCCAGAGGTCTGTCAGATTGCTAACAGCCATAACACTGCGGTACCACCTCAGGTTATGAACAAGCCGGTGATGTGTCACATCATGAAAGGACAAGCTATTAGCACAAAACTGGCATACTTTCAACCATCTCCTATGTTTTTCAACTTAGGACTGTCCATGGAGGCCACATTCCAAGTGACCCTCGACTGCAGAACCACGACTGTTGCTGTGTGCAACACAAGCACAGAAGAGGTACTGATCCCAAAAAACACACAGCTAGGATGGTTGATCTCCACTGATTTTCATGATTTTGAGCTAAGCATTCCATTTCTGGGAGGACTCCCAGAGAACTTGATCCCATATCAACACACGGGGCAAGTCTTGTTCACGAAACCAACACAGGCCATAGCTCTTTTCTCCCCCAGTGAGTCCGACCAGGACACTGTCCGCAGGTTCGGTTTCAACAAAGGAGACAGTCTATGCCCCCAAACTTACAGTGCACTACCTGTTGACAGGTTTTACGACACTGAAGGGGACTCACTGGAGCTCCCCAAAGAACAAGAACCCCTCTCAGTTGCTTCACAGATTGACCAGGTGGTCGCCCAAGCCGACGCCCTGAAAACTGATGAAGAAAGGGACAAACTTCGCAAAGTTCTTCTAAAATATGAGAAATCATTCTCAACTGACTCGATGGATTGTGGGTTGACCACGCTCCATACAGTGAGCATCCCAACCCCGCCTAATGCTCCCCCTGCATTTGTCAGACAGTACAAGATTCCTCTGGCAGCACATCAACCTATCAGAGAAATCATTAATGACCTGTTAGAAAAAGGTATCATCCGATACTGTAACAGCACTTACTCTGCGCCTTTATGGCCGGTGTTAAAACCTAATGGTAAGTGGAGACTCACTATAGACTACAGAAAGCTGAACAAACAAGTTCCCTTATCCAGATGGCCTATGACGCAACTCCAACAGGAACTGCCCAAGGTCACCAATGGTAAGTACTTCTCGACTCTCGACGTCGCCTCTGGTTTTTGGACCATCCCTGTGCGCGCCGAGGACCAGTACAAACTAGCTTTCACTTTTGGTGGCCGTCAGTACACCTTTAACAGGTGTCCCTTTGGCTACGCTAACTCACCTGCAGAGTTCAACATTTTCTTGAACAAAGCATGTCCAGACGCCCACGAGCGTGGGACACTGATCTACGTGGACGATGTCCTTTTGAGACAGCCAACACTGGACTCACATTTGGCTGAGATCGACCACGTTCTGAATCAGCTGACAACTGCTGGTGCTAAAATATCACTGTCAAAATGCCAATGGTGCAGAACCAAAGTGGACTACGTTGGCCTACTTGTAGGTCCTGACGGAGTACAACCACAGCTGACTCGCACCCAAGGCCTCGACAATCTCAAAGTCCCCACCAATCTCAAAGAACTACAAAGTTTTCTGGGCGTGTGTAACTACTCGAACCAATTCATCGAAAACGATAAAGCCACGCTGACGGCATTAAAACAAATTGCCTATTGGCCTGGAATGAAGAAGGATGTCAAGGACTACATTGAAGGGTGCGTGGTCTGTGGCCAGTTTCAGCCAACCAGACCACTTCACAGAGCACCACTGCAAAGCAGAGGCATTGCATTCCCATGGTCTGATCTCCAGATCGACTGGGTTGGACCACTCACTAAGAGCTCTAGAGGAAATAAATATTTTCTCACGGTAACCTGTGCATTCACCAAATGGGTAGAATGCCTACCAGCTCCTAACGACACAGCACAAACCACTGCTATGTTGTTAATGAATCATATATTCTCAAGGTTTGGACTTCCCCTTCGGGTGAACTCAGACCAAGGTACACACTTCACAGGTGAAGTGATGAAAGAACTGTGGAAGACGCTAGGCGTCAAGGCCAACTTTCATGTCGGCTACCACCCACAGGCTTCAGGCCAAGTAGAGAGAGCAAACAGAACTGTGGTGAGTATTTTGAAGAAATACGTGGCTGCAAACCACAAGGACTGGGACGTGAAACTCCCTCTGGTCCTCATGGCCATAAGAGCCACTCCACACACATCAACTGGCATCTCTCCCTTCGAGATGATGACCGGTCGACAAATGACTCTCCCTCTACACCTGTTGTACCAACCAGGCGACGCCGCCATGGCGACAGCCTACACTACACAACAATACATGAAAGATTTGAATGTACACCTCAGAAACACTTTTGCTTTCGCCCAGAAAAACCTGGAAAAATCCGCTGAAGGACGCAAGGCGTACTACGACCAGAAGGCCTCTCACAATGAACTCCAAGTGGGAGACAGAGTCTGGTACTATACGTTCGCCCCAGCAACCGGGAAAGGAGAGTCCGAGACCGGAACTCTCGCCCGCAAACTAATGCCCAGGTGGACTGGACCTCATCTGATAACAGACAAAGTGTCCTCAGTCGTCTACGAAATCAAAATCAGCAAAGGCCGCAAAGAGCCAATTGCTAAATGGGTACATCGAAATCAGATCAAACCTTACAAGGCGTTCAATGACTCCACAAAAGACAAAGATCTCACAAACACACCGACTTCATGGGATAATAAGGTCGTCCAAACACAAGTTAGTAAATAAACTAATCAGGTTTAAACTACCGTATTTCCCACCCTATAAGTCGCATTGTCCAATTTGAACTTAGAAACGCTAAGCCTAAAACCCACAACAAAAAACTAATCTTAACAACCGTTTAAATCCACGAGATTTAATTTGACCTCGGTCATAAAGTTGAGACCTGTTTTCTTGTGTGTTGCACTTTGGAATCTGACGACAAGAGTGTGTCGAAGCAGTGAAACGTTGTTTCCTTGTTGTTTAGTCATTACTGTTGTCATTAGTTGAGATATTGTTTGGTTCTGAACACTCCCAGCCAAAAAGGTTTTGTATTAACATTGGTTAATGAATGATATGGATTTAACTATGCCAACATGCAGTTCGTTTTGTTAAATCTCAATCGTCGAAGAGTCAATGTAGTTTAAAGCTACTCAAGGTACCATAAACTACATTGACCTCACAATTTCTAAATTGAACCGATTCGATCGTTTCTATTCTAGATTGTCTATTCATTTTGATGAGTCTCGCCATAGACTTCAAAATTTATTAGGAATACCAAATCCTACGTCGTTCGTCTAAAAGACAACAGACATTTAGATCAAACTATATTTCATTTTTCTATTTTAGTTTAACCTAAACTAAGTAATGAATGGAGGAATAGTTTGGAATTAGAGGCCTTCGTTACAGAAGCCCTCCAAAATTTTATAGGTACAGATCCCTATATCTAATTTTACAGAATTGATCCACCCCTTAATTGGTAATTGTAGCTGATCTAAACCATGATAGCTTACATACCAGGTGCATATAGGTAAGGCTTAATGTAAAATCCCAATCATAAGCCCACCTAAAACCACATAATTGCATGACACATAGAACCAGAGTGGCACTGACTGGAAACCAACCAGCCACCAACCATCGATGTGGGGACCTGCAGCTCCAACGCTTGGTCTTCAACCTTCATCCAAGGGCCGCCTCCTCTGCGTCAATCGAGGGATCCCCTCTACATGCTGATTATGAAAACAATTGTTGCTGATCAATCAACAAAACTAATCGTTGTGGAATTTACTGCTGTGGAATTACCGCTGTGGATTATAAGACTTTGCTTTCCAAGGGATCACAGACTTTGTTTTCCAAGAGTTAACAGACTTTGTTTTCCAAGGGATTAAAAGCTTTTCGCAATGGGATTACCTCCGAACAGTATGGAATTTCCAAAACTTTATGGGATTATAATTTTTGATTTTTCTTTTCCACTTGCTGGATTACTTCAAGATCAAAGACAGTTCAAGGTTTCCTTTCGTGTTGGACCCCATCCCCAAGGACTGGCGATGGCTTCCAAAAGGGGGGAGATGTAATGGACCTACCCAGGGTCAAATTAAGGTTTTTGAACTGTCCAGTGATGACCTTTACTGACCACTCAGTAAAGCAAGACATTTACTACAAAATCATTCATTTAGCTATAATCTGATAAATATAGTCACCAAAAGAGACTATTTCTATCTTTGATTTTATCCTAATGTGATCAAAAGAATAACTTTTGTCATTTTCATGATGTGTGCTTTTAAGCTGTGTCATTCTCCAAGAGTTAAACTGTGTTCACTGCTGTGTTTAAAGGTGAAGCCTTCGGGTCACAGAGACCGGACGGTTTTGTTTAGAAACTCAGAGACAGTCTCATGAGCAGGGCTCCAGCGTTATCTGTCTTTTTTCCTAAACATTTCTCTCTGCTGCTGGCTTTAACCTTGGGTATGATAAGACAAATGAACTCCTCGACTGGTCCTTCCTTAAGTACTAGTTCTAAGCTTTTGCTGAAAGGCTTCAGAGAGTTGCTGGGAACTTCAAGAGATGTGAACTTTCCCAAGAGCTGGACACGTGTGGTCAAGAGCTAACGACCGGCGTCTTCAGCTAAGGACTGATAACAGGCTGTTATGAGTCTACTTCGAACAAGCGTAAGATCAAGAACTTTGTTATTCCTTCCTGGAATAAGTTTATCTTGAAGTCAGAGGCCAGGAGCTGACATATTCTCTGATGACCAAGCAAAAACCAGGAGACGTTGGAGACGTAAACCAGAACCTTGCTTGAAGGTATTGTACTGGTCCCCACAAGGACCCGTGCATCTGAAAAGCTACAAGGTCACCTCTTACCAGGCTGTCGTCAAAAGGTAAAGAGCTGTTTACAAAACGTACTTGGATTTTAGCAGAAGTCAAAGGAGAAGTGTCACTCTGGTATCATGCTCACGATAATTTCTTCTTAAATCTTTCCTCCTACTCTTTCCCCTCTCTATCTAAGCTGGAAACTATTTTAAGCTGAAATGCCCACAGACTAAATATGTTAACATCCAATATTTATGTCTGTTGTGTTAAATTTAAGTTTGCTGACGTATTAATTTGAAAGAAAGTGAAATCATGTCAATCAAGTGTAATGGTGTTAATTTAGTTGATTTATTTTAAATAAATGATAGTGTCTCTTTGACATATCAAACTAAGTTAACGTCTTTGTCACTTAATGGCTTTGTGTATTTATCCATCATAAAGATCACAGAAATATTGGGTAAACTGAAAAAGAACAGAATCCGTGAATTTACTATTCAATCTGAATAAGTAGATTAATTAAGGATAAAGAGGTCAGTATTAATATTGACCTCCTCATAATTCTTACATATATATATATATACATATATATATATATATATATATATATATATATATATATATATATATATATATATATATATATATATATATATATATATATATATATTATATATATATATATATATATATATATATATATATATATATATAT
>JBBPBX010075302.1:7352-17377 GCA_038048925.1 Garcialebias charrua | reverse complement strand
TGCAGGGTGTCATAGACGCGTCCTCCTCTGTCCTTTGTTTTAGGGTTTGTTCCTCTTCATCCTGTGGAGCAGGGCGGCAGCTCCCTGTCTTCTCCTGTGACATCAAACTGACCTGATTTTGAACTGGACTAAAACCGACTTCAGTGCTCAGGAGACTCCGAAAGCCTAACGGAACCGTCTGGGAATTTTGGGTCCAGGACCACTTCCATCCCATCGGTCATTACGAGCGCTGCTTCCTGGCCAGGTCATAGTGCTGGACAATAATTCGATAACGATATATCTCGCAATATACTTTTAGACAATAACGATGATGTGAATTTTAAGCACATTTTCGATATTTCGATAGGATTACAGCGTTTCACTGACGCTTTTCTTTTTCTGTCCGGCTGCTTCAGTTTCAACCCGAACAGAAAAAGCTGCGACACAAATTCTTAAGTGCGTGGTGACGGAGATGTTACGCAGCACTCGACTCAGGCGTTAGCGGTAGCAGGCTAAGCTAATCTCCAACGCGCGTTAAGTTTTCTCTTCAAAACGAGTTCCCATGACCGTCAGAATGTGACTGAACAAAGTTTCACAAGCGAAGAGAAAGAGATGACATCACTGATAAGAGAGGAAAGACTAATTCGACGGTGTGGAAGTGGTTTGGCTTTCTAAGATCTGATAAACAGCAGGTTTCTTCTGCAGCGAGTCCTACTCTGTCTCTTTATGCTGCACAACGTGACGGAGAGTCGTTCTAACTAGCTGTGGAAACATTAACTTGTTTCTTCTGAAGAGTTTACACTTGATAGAACATGATGAGAGTCAGAAGATGAAGCAGAATAAAGTTTGAGCCAACGTGTCCCTGAAACTACAACGTACTGAAACAACACCCCCAGCGCTGCATGTTTTGCTTTTTAATTCATTTATTCAAAATGAAACAAATTTAATCAGAAAGAAAAAAAAACACTGAATGAAAAAGTGCAGAAATAATAAAATAGTCTTATAATATCTGCCCCTTGGTTAAAAAAAATACAAAATAACTACAAACAACAACCTTCACTTGAACAATCTCCAAACTGAAAACAAAACCTTCAGGTATCCTTCACCTGCACTATACCTCCCCAACAACTTTAATCATCTTTTGAAACATATAAATAGTTTTATAAATGTTTATGGTGATATCAAGTCAACTCCACAATCCTGTTTCCTGATTTACAACTCAGCTCCTTCAGACTAGTTCTAAATGAAGGTTTTACAAACATTTACATTCTCTTCAGGTTATAATGACTCTTTTTAACTAATTTTAATTGAATATATGGGGGGAATATTTTTACGAGTTTTATACATGACTTGTAAAATACTATGTTCAACCAAATCATAAAATTTTAATAATTTCAATTGATGAAATAATATATTTGTTGGGTGACCATAGCACTTCCTACTAATAATTCTTATAACTCTTTTTTGTAAAATAAAAACAGGTTTGTAATTGTTTTGCATGCTTTTCCCCAAACTTCAATACAACAGATTAAATATGGAACAATCATTACATTATACAATATATAAAAAGCTTTGTCATTCAAAAATTATTTTACTTTATACAGTAATGTAATTGATTTTGTTATTTTTATTCTTAAGTAATTTACATGAGATTTCCATGTCAGCTTCTCATCAATAACAACACCCAAAAGTTTTATTTAATTAACTATGAATTTCAAAGCTGTAAATTTTAAAGTTGTTTAAAGTTAAAACTATTAATATTGACACAGTTGAGAATTTTATGGCAAGAAAGTTCATGCTCAATAATCCAGGTACCAAATCCAATAATTCTCAGTCGGGTCATCTGGACAGTTTCTTTTTTATAGAAACTGGATGGAAGATGAAACGTGTCTATAAAAAATATGTATTTATGTTTATTTGACGTGATTTCCATCTTTTTGGAGGTTAAATACAAATAAAAGGTGAACATTAATTTATTTGTATAGTTTATAGTTTTTTTTTAGGCTTTTATACGGTTTATATCGATATCGAATTATATTGTTATCGACCGAAATTAAGACATATATCGTGATAAAAAATTGGCCATATCGTCCAGCCCTACCAGGTCACCTCTTAAGCGGGGAGGCGTTCTCCTCCAGATTCCACCTGGACTTTTCATCTGGACATCTGTGGTCTGATTGATTCTGACCAGGTTTGTTGTATGGTTTTGTGCTGGATTAGTGTCGGACCGGTTCCAACAGATTATTTCATTTTAACTTTGCTTTAAGTGTAATTCTTGTTTTGTGATTTGTACATCTGTGGTTAGAAGAAAGTTGAACTAAAAGCCATATCTCTTCTTTAAACATATTTTAGGGAAATATTCCTTAGATCCAATAAGTTTGTGTCTTTTCATGATTTTTCAGCTGAGTTAACTTTAACAGATTATTTAATAGTCATTAAAGTGAAAACAGGATTTCATGCTAAAGCTGGCACCGTATATTTTTTTTATTTTATTTTAATCTTAACTGATGGGAAAGAAAAAACAAAAAATTAAAAAAATATATACATAAAATGTTTTTAAAAATCCAAAAAAAACTAAATCTGGTCCTCTGGACATTCAAAAAACAAAACAAAGCAAAAAAAAAAAAAAAAATTGTAGAAACGTTTCGTCTTTCGTCCGAAAGACTTCCTCAGTCTGAGAAGCTGTATTCAGCTCAGTCTTATAAATAGCACCCTCCCACAGTGGATCAACCAGTTGGCTGATGACAGCCGAAACCAGCTGCTCACATGATCAAGGAGGACCATCAGCCTGACGATGGATCGTTAGCACCCTGATGGTTGTTTGCTATTCACAGAGGGCTGAGTGATACTAGCAATAACAGCATTGTAAGTGGGGGACAGTTGAACCCGGAGGCCTCCACCTCTGTTTAATGATGGACGGTTTCTTTTCACAAAGATGGCCTCCTTTACTCCTCTCTCAAACCATCGTTCCTCTCTATCAAGGATGTGAACATCTTCATCCCTGAAAGAGTGACCTCTGACCTGGAGATGAGTGTAGACCACAGAGTCCTGACCTGATGATGTTGATCTTCTGTGCTGGTCCATCCTTTTGGCCAGTGGCTGTTTAGTTTCCCCGATGTAAGACTGATCACCCTCCTGACACTGAACAGCATACACAATATTACTCTGTTTGTGCCGGGGGACTGGATCTTTGGGATGAACCAGTCTTTAATGTATTTTGGGGTTTAAAAGCCACTGGGACGTTGTGTTTAGAAAATAAACGTCTCAATGTCTCTGAAACTCCTGCAACATCTGGAATGACCACTGGTCTGGGTCTGGGTTCCTTCTTTTCACCTGATGGCTGCTGGAGTCCTGTTTGGGTTTCTTCTTTCAGGAAGGCCCAGTTAGGATATCCAGACTTAGCTTTTTTGGATTTTTCTACCTGGATTATTGAGCATGCATCAGGGTTTTTAAAAATCGTTTCCATCTACCGTCCCGGTCCGCCAGTATCGGGGTTTGGCCTTCATGAGTAGGCGAGGCCGGGGTCCTCACCTCACCAGGGAGGCGTCCTGGAAGGCCGTGGCGTAGTGGTAATGGCAGTCGTCCCCCGATCGGAAGGTTAGCAGTTCGAATCCCGGTTCCCCACACCATGTGTCGTTGTGTCCTTGGGCAAGACACTTAACCCCAAGTTGCTCCCGGTAGGACTGGAAAGCACCTTGCATGGTAGTCTGCCGCTACCGGTGTATGAATGTGTGTAGCACTTTGAGATTTTCACTAATGAAAAGTGCGTTATAAATTGAATTCATTATTATTATTATTATTAGATGCCCGAGCCACCTCAACTGGCTCCTCTCGATGTGGAGAAGCAGCGGCTCTACTCCGAGTCCCTCCCGGATGACTGAGCTTCTCACCCTATCTCTAAGGGAGAGTCCAGACACCCTGCGGAGAAAACTCATTTCAGCCGCTTGTATCCGAGATCTCGTTCTTTCGGTCATAACCCAAAGCTCATGACCATAGATGAGGGTGGGAACGTAGATCGATCGGTAAATTGAGAGCTTTGCCTTTTGACTCAGCTCTCTCTTCACCACGACAGACCGGTACAGCGCCCGCTTCACTGCGGACGCTGCACCTATCCGCCTATCGATCTCACGCTCCAGTTTTCCCTCATTCGTGAACAAGACCCCGAGATACTTAAACTCCTCCACTTGGGGCAGGACCTCATCCCCGACCCGGAGAGGGCATGCTACCCTTTTCCGGCTCAAGACCATGGCCTCGGATTTGGAGGAACTGATCCTCATCCCGGCCGCATCACACTCGGCTGCAAACCGCTCCAGCGAAAGCTGTAGATCACGATCTGATGAAGCCAATAGGACCACATCATCTGCAAAAAACAGAGAAGCGATTCTAACGCCAAATTTACACTACATGCGGTCCGGCTCCGCTCCGTTCCGCAGGTCGCAGCTGAGCGAGTCCAATTTCCACTACCTCCGCTCAGCTCAGGTCCGCCTGGATGCGCCGCTCCGAGATGCATGCACGGGAATTGCGAGATCGCGCGATAAATCAAGTGATAAATAAGTAAGTCAGAACAAAACAATTCATTCGGTGGAAGAAGGAGAACAACAGTAGAGACTGCTGCCTTGATCTTCTCTCGTAAATGAGCGACAGGACATGGTTTGAGCAACAGGAAGTGAGGTATTACATTTTCAGAATAAAATACTTTATTTATTTATTTCTTGTATTGCGTTTGTAGGCGTAGTCATAAATGATAGTTTGACAGCATTTTTGTACAAATAAATCCGTATAGAGCTAGGATTAGTCCGCCCGTGGTGATTTTATTTTGTAAATACGGAAGTTGTGCTCGTTCCTTTTCCTGTTGGTGCCTCCGCACAGCTCCGGCGTCCGGCAGAAATAGAAACATTTCTAATTTTGACGGACTGCCGTCCGCTCTCCGCAGCTCGCTGCCGCCGTGCGGAGCCAGTGTAACTTCTGTCATTGATTATAATGGGTGTGTATTTGCTACGGAGGTCGGACCGGAGCGGGGCGGAGCCGGAACGCATGTAGTGTATTTTTGGCGTAAGGCCACCAAAACGGATCCTCTCAACACCTTGGCTGCGCCTAGAAATTCTGTCCATAAAAGTTATGAACAGAATCGGTGACAAAGGGCAACCTTGGCGGAGTCCAACTCTCACTGGAAACGAGCCTGACTTACTGCCGGCAATGCGGACCAAGCTCTGACACCGGTCGTACAGGGACCTAACAGCCCATATCAATGGGCCTGGTACCCCATACTCCCGGAGTACCCCCCACAGAACCCCCCGAGGGACGCGGTCGAATGCCTTCTCCAAGTCCACAAAGCACATGTAAACTGGTTGGGCAAACTCCCACGCACCCTCCAGGACCCTGCTGAGGGTGTAGAGCTGGTCCAGTGTTCCACGACCAGCACGAAAACCACACTGCTCCTCCTGAATCCGAGGTTCGACTATCCGACGGACCCTCCTCTACAGAACCCCAGAATAGACCTTACCAGGGAGGCTTAAGAGGCTCATCACATCTTTTACTCTTTATAAATTAATTATTGCTTTTTTCAAGAGCTCCACACCTGAAAATGCCTCATGAGAAACATCTGCCTGCTCAAAGCTGCTCTGACATTCTTCTGTCTGTTGTGAGACACCAGGGGGCTAGTTAGCATTGAAGCTAGCGTGTTAGCTGATGAAGTGTTGCTCCACGTTGTTTTTTGCTGTCACTGCAGCCACTAACGAGACACAGACACCTTGTCTTTCAACACTGACGGACCTTTTCCTCCCAGTCACTGTGAAAATGTGTTTTCTTAAGTTTTTCTGCCATTTCCCCTCTGGGAGGTAAAACTAGCTTGTAGCTGCGCCGCTGAAGAGATGGGAGTGGTCTGATTCTGAACTTTGACCCCAGGCAAGATTGCTAAACTGTATACTTTAAACTATTTCTTTTTTTTTAATTATTAATAATTTTCATTTCAAACATACATTGTTGCAAATGTTAATTCTTAAATTTAAAAATATAACTAATGACGATTTCTACGTGGTGCTCCTTGATGAGTGCTATTTTTAGAACATGCCCCACGGGCACCACGTGGTCCCTGCGGGTGATCAGGTGCCTGCGGGCACCGCGTTGGTGACCGCTGTCCTAGGATCATTCAGGCACATAAACTCCACCACGATGAGGTGGAGATTCAGGGGGGGTGAAGGAACCTGTGTGGGTGAACCTGTAGGAATGGTGGATGTTGGAAACGCAGTTTTATCGCTGCTGATCTTTTTTTGTCCCTCAGTGTTTCCGTACCCGGTTCCTCCCATCGAAGAGAACGTCCTGGATGATGACAAAATGCTGAAACTGTGGGACTCCAACAAGGTAAAGCTTTTTATTCATTTTCTTGTTTTATTTGGCTGCTGCTGCAAATGACTAAACAGTTGAAAGTTCAGATGTTTTCATTTTCAAACGAAACTTGATGATTCTCATGATTTCATGAAGCTGAACACTTCAGTTGAAACGTTGACCTCACTGTCAACCTGTCTGACCTCACTGTGATATCAGTCTAGATAAAAACATGTCAAACTGCTGTTGTGCTCACCATGGTAACCACGCTCTGTCGCTCCCTGATTGCCGGGCTGGTTCTGGTGTCAGACCAGTTGTAGGGCCTGTCGGCTGTCGTTCAACAAACTGAATCTTGTTTTTTTGTGTCTCAGCTGCCAATGTTGTCATCCAGACCCAAGTCCTGTGAAGTTCCAGGCATCAAGTAAGTGTGCCTCATCACAATTCAACTGAATTTAATTTAACTGGATTCATTGGGTTTCATGGACAAATATAACTGGATCATCAGCATAACAATGAACATGTTATGCTGTTTAATATTTTTACATAATGGAAGCATATATAGGATAGAGTATTGGTCCAAGCACTGAACCCTGAGGAACTCCATTACTAACTTTGGTATATAAAAGAGATTTGTTATTTACATTTACAAATTGGAATCTATCAAATAGATATGATTTAATCCAATTTAGAGCTGTTTCTGTAATTCCAATTTCATATTCAAGTCTTTATCTAATATTGTGATCAACTGTATCAAATGCGCAGCACAGTGGTGCAACTGGTAGAGCTGCTGCCTCTCAGCAAGCAGGTCTCCGGTTCAAATCCAGCTCCGGAGGCCTTTCTGGGTGGAGTTTCCTCCAGGTACTCCAGTTTCCTCCCACAGACCAAAAACATGCATGTTAGACTAATTGGTAACTCTAAATTGTCTCTAGGTGTGACTGAGAAAGTGAATGGTTGTTTGTCTCGTTTGTCTCTGTGTCCCTGTGATGGACTGGAGACCTGTCTGGGGTGTACCCCGCCCCTCACACAGTGATTGCTGGACATGGGAACCGGCTGCGCCCGTGACCCAAAATAGAAGAAGCGGGTAAAAGATAATGGATGGATGGATTTATCAAATGCAGCACTGAGGTCTAACAGGACCAGTGGAGACACCTGTCCATTGTCAGAGGCCATGAGAATATTGTTAGTGACTTTAACCAGTGCAGATTCAGTGTGGAGAGTTCTAAACTCTGACTGAAACTCCTCAAACAGATTATTTCTTTACAGATGTTCATGTAACTGACCTGCCACTATTTTCTCTAGAATTTTTGAGATGAGTTAGATTAGATATAGGTCTATAGTTGGGAAAGATTCCTGAGTCACGATAATGTTTCTTAAGTAAAGGTTTATTATTATTATTATTATTAATAATAATAATACATTTTATTTGTAGGCACCATTCTTGGCACTCAAGGTCACCTTACATAGTCAATCATAAAAACAGACACAACATTATACACACAGTAAAAACAAGTTAAAAATAGAATTAAAGTAAGACAATGCAGTTGTAATCACAGTGCGTAGGCTAGTACTTTAAACAGATGAGTTTTGAGTTTGGATTTGAAATGTGGTAATGAGTCTGTGTTGTGAATATCAGGTGGGGGTGAGTTCCAGAGCATTTAGCTGCTCTGCTCCCCATAGAAACAAGACGGGCAATGTGAACAATGAGCTGAATAAAAGAACCCTGTCCGAAAGGTATGGAGGAGCGAAATTATGGACAGCTTTGAAGATGAGGAGATTTTTATAGTTGATGTTTAACTACAGCAACCTTACGTACCGTACGTAACCATTCATTAGAGACAAATTACCTGTAAGCTAATCCAAGACGTGGTTATTAATTAAGGGAAATACGTCTTTAAACAGTCTGGTTGGGATGGGATCTAGCAGACGTATGGATGGTTTGGATGAAGCTATTATTTTTGACAATTCAGAGAGCTCAACATGACAGAAGCAGTCCAAACATAAATCAGGTTCTAGTGACATTTTTAAAGTTGTCTCATCTGACACAGAACCAGAGGTGATAGAAGGAATGTTGGTTTGGATTTTTTCGCTAATTGAAATAATTTTATTTATAAAGAATCTTATGAAATCATCACTAGGGATACATGAATCAACAGAGATTGGATTTTTCATTAGACTAAATGGTAAATGGAGCTTATTTATATAGCACTTTCCAGCCCCCTATGAGGGGCCCCAAAGCGCTTCACAGTACCAGCCATCCACCCATTCATACACACATTCATACACCGGTAGCGAGACTGCCATGCAAGGCGCCATCCAGTCCTACCGGGAGCAACTCGGGGTTAAGTGTCTTGCCCAGGGACACAACGAGGTATGCAGTGACCGGGGATCGAACCCGGGACCTTCCGGTCCTTCCTGCCCTGCCTCTACACCATCTCGGCCCTAGACTAGATATGGTACTGAAAATGAACCTGGGGTTATTTTTATTTTCATCTTTTAAAGATTAATAATACAAAGTTCTAGCTT
Source organism: Garcialebias charrua (assembly GCA_038048925.1). Taxonomy (NCBI): domain Eukaryota; kingdom Metazoa; phylum Chordata; class Actinopteri; order Cyprinodontiformes; family Rivulidae; genus Garcialebias; species Garcialebias charrua. Next base: position 8,551 of record JBBPBX010075302.1, on the reverse strand, counting down.
TATGGAACACTTTTTTATACGTTAGCAGGCTATCTCTTCAAGATGAATAAAAGTCCTCAACCTTAGTGAAGCACCTTTTCCTTACAGCTTTCTAGATGCCTGCTTTAAAGTACGTAACTCCGAATTGAACCAAGGAGCTAATCTCTGATTGATTACTTTCTTTTTCAGCGGAGTAGCTTTATCGAGTGAAGTTTGCAAAGTAGTTGTAAGATGATCAACTAGATGATCTAAGTCGCTGCTCTCTGATACATTACTCTGCAAGACAGAGGAAAACATTGATGGAAGAGAATCTTTAAATTTGGTTAGTGTTTTCTGATAAGCACCTGCTAAGATGAAATTTACTTTGTGACTGTGTACAGTAGTCATCTATTATAAACTCAAAGGTTATTAAAAATGTTCAGACAGAACAGGATTTTGAGGCTGTATTACCAAGTTATTAATCTCGATAGCATAGGTCAGAACTAGGTCAAGAGTGTGATGATGAGAACGAGTAGATGTTCGGATGTTTTGGGTAAAAACTGAGCACAGGAGCCTGGTGGACGATCTATAACTAGTGAGAGTGACCGTCCCATTTTCCATTCAGGATGGGATAGACTTGGAGACAGTGACTCAAAAGTATTATAACTATACATAGTTCCCAGACACGCCCCCAGTATTGCGCAAACCGGTTTTCGCACCACATCTAAAGGCAGAAGAAGGCAAGATGGCGAACTAGCAGAGCAAATTATACGGACAAAAACACGAGCTACCACAGCTTCACCAAGGAACAAGAGCAAACTGGCAGTGGTCGAGTTAAATGAGTTTGAGAAAGAAATCATGGCAGACGAATCAGACAACTTGTCACAAAGTAGTTACTCCGATATCATTAATTATTTAATTACTACAAGGAGCGAGCGCACACCGGCTTCACAGCGCAGAGCTTCACAGCTTTAAATCCAAAAAAGATGTGTAAACTGTCTCAATCAGATCTAACCAGCTAAAAAAAGGTTTAACTAAAATAACACACAGCCAACAAACAGTCCAAGCTGAACACAGACCAGAACCAGCACTTTGAGTCTTACCGTGTTGGAAGTTAGCATGTTGTTAGCATCTGGAGCGAGGCTCGCGGGAGCTCAGGTCGGACGGCGTGGATCCGTCGCGGCCGCGGGGGCACGTCCCATGGGACCGACGCGTCGCCCGCACGACTTGGCTCCCGTCCT
>JBBPBX010075301.1:0-17377 GCA_038048925.1 Garcialebias charrua | reverse complement strand
AGGAAATCTTACGCTTAACAGTGGCACCACAGTGCAATCTTGATGGGTGATGTGCTAAGGTATTTTTTACAAAGTTATTTATTTGATATTTGGCTCTCTTGATGAACAGATGGAAAGACTAATACACAGTTTAAAATTAGCTATAGTTAACTAGCTAGTCTAAATAGTTTCATGTTTATGCTGCTTTACTTTATACTTGTGTTTGTTCAAAAAAAGCAGTTGAGTGAATTTTAAAAAAATCAAATTGTACTTTAAAGCCCATGGTAATGTTATTTTTAAGACATGCATGGTAAAGGAACCATGTCTAAGTATTTAAATTAGCAACTTTAGGACTTAATGTGCATTCTATAATACATCCCACAAGTATGTTGCAAACATAAATAGCTTTCTTTAATTAATCAACAATTAATTGACAATTAATCAATAAATCAGTTGAGCAAATATTCCAGGAAGTTGAATCAAGGGATACTAGATTTAATATAATTCAATTCAAATTCAAAAATACTTTATTAACCCCAAAGGGAAATTAAGTGTTGTTGTAGCTCATCATCCTGGTTTCATTCATCCCTGTATTCAGTATTGAATACAAGAGTTATTATAGATGCTGATAGTTGTGGGCAGGAAGGATCTCCTGCAGCGAAGCTGAAGAATCTGGCCACAGAAATGATCAGTCCACTCAGATCTAAGCTTGCTGTCAGATCCGGTGGGCCTCTCGGTCTCAGCAGAACTGCCCAAATGCCAGGCAGAATTGACGCATATGGACTGCGTGACTCCTTTATAATACCCTCTCTCAGAAGGTCCTGCAGATGTTTTCGAACATCCTCAATGTCAGCAGGCGCCAGTCTACGTGACCGTTCTCTAAAGGGTCGAGCGTCAGACAACCTAATATGATGCTCTACCCCTTTAGCAAGCCCCACATCCCATTCATGCAAAGAGAACACACTGGCTCTATCTGCTAATTTTTTTCTCAGCCTAGCTTTCCAAGGCTCTGGGATAGGTGACCCACCAAAGTTAATGAGTTGAGGGTTGAACTCGTTGGACACCCCCTCGGACTGAGGTTTTGTCTTCAGGGGCGCAGTTACCATATCAACCGCGCATAACTGTCCCACTACAGTGCCAACTGGGAGAATTACTTCCCGGCCGGACTCGTTGTGCATACAAACTGGGAAACTATCCACAGTCACTTCTGAACTTGGCAAGACTAACGGTTGGAGAAGCACCCCTGCAGGGAGTGAGCCCCTGGGTGACATGTCCACCATCAGCACTTCCCTGTCCAATGGGCGTCTCAGTTTCACCTGGCAGGCGGCCCGACAGCCGCTGTCAGCTGGTATGGTTAGTGGGCCAGGCCCTATCCATCTCACGTAGCCCAGGTCCTCTTCCTCACCTGTAGTCTGAAGTTCCTTCTGCTCTGAAGTTTTGGTCCGGATACCTAGTGTCTGCGCTAGATCAACCCCAATGTCCGAGCTACAAAGCTGGGCTAACCTCTTAAATAAACTAGCATTAGTCCCCAGAACAACAGGGGTCTGGTCTGGAGTCCTGGGACCTGGGCAGACCAAAGCCAACACAGAAAGTGATTCCCTAGTCCCGACTACAGTTTCAGGGAACTCAATTTCTACCAGAATATACCCCAGATAGGGATAACTGGTGTCACTTAATCCCCAAATAGCCAACCCAGACACTGGTAAGATCTGAACATTAGCTAAATGCTTCTTATACCACTCCTCAAAGATAATGGTAACCTGTGAGCCACTATCCAGTACCGCATCGCAGGCATGACCATTCACCCTCACAGATACAGTTGACGTGGGACCTATCAGTCCTTTTGGAATAGCCCTGTTCCCTACTGATATTGCCTCACTTCTCTTGACAGTGCAGTCTGTGTGCGAGCTTTCCCCAAGCCTGGCACCCCCCATTTGCTCTTTTGCTCTTTTGAGAGACTGGATAAGCTTCTGAATGACTCTACTCTGGTTCTCAGCATTTTGGCATTTATTTGAAAAATGCCCATTGTCACCACATCTGTAACAAATGCTGTCCTCTGAACCTCTGTTAGTCCTAACACCCTGTGTTTTACCAGGACCCAGTCTTTTGGGTTCCACCTGCAACATATTAGCTGACATATCTAAAGATTGGGCCGTTTGGGCTGACATCTTCTGCTGTAGTCTTTCCACTTGTTTCTTTAAAGCTACTATTTCTGAGTCTTCCCTACTTTCTATCACAGGACACTGTGTCTCGCGAACCGTCAATCGGTCACTATCTGTTTCGTGCCTAGTGCTGGGTTTCATAGCAGCAAACATGGTTTTCAACTCTTTAATATCTGCTTTCAAAGACTGTATGTCAGTCTGACGACTGCCTGCAACTTGTACCCGCTGTACAGATGAGCTAAGCTTAATCCTAGCTGCTGCATATTCTTCCTCCGCTCTAACTTCTGTTAATAACTCTAAAAACTTTGGAGGATTCTGCCTTCTCTCCCTCAACTTTAGCTGTACCAACATGAGGTCGGAATATACTGCCCCCCTTAATAGTTGCTCTATCCGGGCCACATCTACCCGACTGGCCTGCATCCCCCCTTTGCTAGCTATTAAGGTGAGGGACTGCTCCACTCGTCTTAGAAAGTCTGACAGTTTTTCGTCTTTCTCCTGTTGCAGTAGTCGAAACTTGAAATACAGATCTTCACCTGATTCAGCGGTGCCAAAAGCACTCTCGATGGCATCCAAACACTTGGAGGGTGAGACATCTGGCTCCGCTGTATGTACGGCTTTCACCACCGCCAGAGCGGGTCCCCGAAGACATTCTATGAGGCGTCTGCGCTTTTCTTTAGCTGAACATTCGCTCTCATCCACCATCCAACGAGCCTGCTCCAACCATTGCTCCAATGTTTCTTCTCCTGGTGGTGTGGGTAGGGAGCCAGAGAATATACGCAGGCGATGGTATCCACTGTATTCTTTCCCTGGTCTCTCTACTTTGGCCAAAACGTCTCCCACTGCACGAATAATGGACTCCACTGAACAGGTAGGTCCAACAGCATCCCACGAAGTTTTGACAGATTCCGGTTGATCGCCATCAGAAGCTGGACTCTGCGCTGCTGCAAAAATCGGCCAGCAGAGATCAGTAGCAGCATGATGCACTTCAGCTGGGACTCTGCTTGGGTCAACTGGTTCTCTACTTTCACACAAAACCATCAACCGGCCCAGCTTCTGGTTGTACATCCTGCCCCTCACTCTGACTCGACCCAGAATTTTTACTGTTTGTAAAGTCTCTTCTATCTGGTCTACTTCAACGCCTGGGGGAACGAGAGCCAAAACTGCACGGGTCTCGTCCAATGATTCACCCTGACACCATTCTCTTAGCCTGGTCCCCATCTCTGTATAAATAGTATTTCTGTCCATGGTCGTGCAGGATTAATTACAAACACTACTTTTACTGTAACAGGCTATTAAACTCACTACTCTGTTTTACTGCCTATGTTATTCTTACCGCTATACAAGCTGCTTAAATTCACAAAAAAAAAACATATCCCAGCGATGCCTCCATTTTATGTAGCGCCCCCTAGCGTCTTTGGCATTAATGAGGGTGGCTAACCTGAGTTATTTAATATCAGTGGTATCTCTACCTGTAAACTCTGAATTTATATCTTAAACAACCAGTATAACACAGAAGAATAAACATATGCTTTAAACACATGAACAGTTTAATAAACAATTTAAATAAACAACAGACCACTCTTTTTATTTTACAATTAAATGAAATGATACTTTTTAACCCCTTTTTAAATAAAGAAAGGAAACTTAATGCCGGCTACTAAAAAAATATAGTTTGGGTCGTTGCAGGCCTGATGTTGGTGCACTTGCGCTAACATCCCCCTTCAACCATGTCCCCGATCACCTGAAAACCTCCGTCTCCTGGAGGTCAGTCTCGCCGTTCCGTCTGCTTCCGTCCTCGCGTCTCTCTCTCTCAGCTGGCGAGCCGCCAACCGTTGGTGAGTCACGTGAGCGCTCGCCCCTCAACTGGCAGAGTAACGGACAGTTCTCTGCTGGCAAGCTGCCAACCGTTGGTGAGTCACGTGAGCGCTCGCCCCTCAACTGGCAGAGTAACGGACAGTTCTCTGCTGGCAAGCTGCCAACCGTTGGTGAGTCACGTGAGCGCTCGCCCCTCAACTGGCGGAGTAACGGACAGTTCTCTGCGGGGTTGCTCACCCAGTCCTCGGCGGCTGTCTCTGCTGGCTAGCCGCCAACCGTCCAACAAGTCCCGCAGCGATAGCCACTCCACTAGCGGCGTCACGGACAGTTTTCTGCGGGGTTGTCCACCCACGCAGCTCCAACCTCCACAGCTCGGCCGGAGTCCTTCTCTCCCCCTTCAACGGCTCAAACAACGGTTCAGCCAAGTGTCTCCACCACGACAGTCCCTTCACTTTCGAGGGGAGGAAAAAACTAAAAACATTCACCTTCGCGTTCCTCCTTTTATCCTCTCCCGTTCTCTACCTGCTGGCACAAGCCCCTCCCACACCTCCAAAATAAAATCCCAAACTACTTTTACAAACAGTTATTAAAACAAACAGTATTAAAAGTACATTAAACTCCAAAACTACTTTTACAAACAGTTATTAAAACAAACAATATTAAAAGTACATTAAACTCCAAACACAGTATGTTTACATGTTCTATAAAACAAACATTAAACACCATTTACTTATCCATTCATTCACTACTAAATAAAATAAATATGAACTCAAACCAGAGGGTTACATATATATATATATATATAAATATATAAATAGCGGATTAGATTAGCTTCCCCTAATTTTCATAAGACATTTGTGCTTTTGAAATTGTGGACCTAGAAAAATTAATAAGCGTTTTAGAAATTGTGGAACTAATTTTTTAATTAGCGTTGCCCACCACTGCTAAGCCCTAATGTAGTGGAAAAACATCATTATAAACAGCAGCACGAACATGAGTCTGTATGAGCAGATGGTCACAGATGAACACAGCAACAAGAAAACAGATCAGCATCAGCATGATGTGATATTTTGCAGTGTTTATTCTCATTATTTATTTATTCATGAGTCTAACAGCCTCAGGGTAGAAGCTGTTCCTCAGTCTAGTGGTTCTACATTTGATGCTCCTCAACCTCCGTCCTGAGGGGAGTGGGGCAAAGAGTGAGTGTGCTGGGTGAGTGAGGTCTTTCATGATGCAGGTGGCTCTTTTCCTGCATCTGGAGGTGTAAATGTCTGTGATGGTGGGGAGACTGACTCCAACAGACTTCTGTGCAGCCTTCACCACTCTCTGTAGAGCTTTCCTCTCTTCAACTGTGCAGCCTCCATGCCACACGTTGATGCTGGAGCACAGGATGCTCTCCACTGCACACCTGTAGAAGGAGGTGAGGACTGGGCTGCTCAGACCAGCTCGTCTCAGCCGTCTGAGGAAGTAGAGTCTCTGATGACCTTTCTTGATCAGGCTGGTGGTGTTGTTGCTCCAGCTGAGGTTATCATTCAAGTGTACACCCAAGTATTTGTAGCTGGAGACCACCTCCACCAGCAGATCCACCTATGTTCAGTGGGGCGTGGGTGTGTTTGTTCCTTCTGAAGTCCACAATCATCTCCTTTGTCTTCTTCACATTCATGTGAAGATTATTCTCTTTGCACCAGCTCTCCAGATGTTCCACCTCCTGTCTGTAGCTGGACTTATTTACAGTAGTCAGGTAAATCTCATTGAGCCTCGTGGACTCTTTTACAAAAGCGACCTGCTACAAACTAAAGAACTTTAGTTCTGGGTCAGATGACTTTTTTCAGATTGCGTCTGATGGTGAGTTCTTTACAGAAGCAGTGAAAAATGTAGAAATGTTCTACAGGTCAGCATTTTTACCTGAGCTATTGGCCAAATTTTACTTTTAATTATTGTTACATGTTTTGGAACAACAGGTTAAGATTCCAGTGATGATATTTTAAGTTCATATTTCATACATAACTGCAGATTTAGTAATATGTTTTTCTGTTTCTACAAATAACACCAATCTTTCATTTTTTTAAACTGTTACAATTTTATTGACATGTAACATTTACAGTATTTAAATAAAGTTGCTTTGATATTTTGATTGGAATTGATTGATTACATATTGTTAAGTTTATATTACAAATGTTTTAGTTTGGAACACACTTGTTGATCAACTGGGACAATGGAGCGGCGCAGATTTTTTAGGATGCATGCCACTTTCAGTTTTGTCCAAAGTAGTGTACTCCACCATCATCAATGTGTGTATATATAAATATATATGTATATATATATATATATATATATATATATATATATATATATATATATATATATATATATATATATATATGTATATATATATATATATGTGTATATGTATGTACTGTATATATAAATATATATGTATGTACAGTATATATTATGTATGTATGTGTACATATATGTGTATATATACACACATATGTATGTATATATATAAACACGTGTGTGTGTATATATATATATATACTCACGCATATGTTTGTATGTGTACACATGTATGTATATACAATATATATACATATATGTGTATATATACACACACACATATATATATATATATATATATATATATATATATATATATACATATATATATATATATATATATATATATATATATATATATATATATATATATATATACTGTATATGAACATTTGTCTGTGGCTGAAAAAGCCACAGACAAAGCAGAATGTTCAAAAAAGAAACAAGCTCATCCACTTTGGTTGTGTGTTCTTTTCCAGCTCTTCTTCTAATGTGTGTGTTAGTGGTTAATAAAGAGCTTAATGTATCACTAGCGCCACCAGCTGGTTAGAAGCGTTGATATTAATGATCCACCCACTGCAGGAGAATTACCCGCCCACTGCAGGAGAACTTCACGCCCACTAAAGGGGTCCTAAGCGTGCAGTGGGTACAGAAATAAACCGGTCCCATAGGAACTGGCCCAAACTAGCCACAATGGGACCTTACAGGAACCAGACCTGTTGATAAGAGGCATACTAAGCCCCTCTATTTGTAACTGGGTACTAGACTTCTTAACAGACAGACCACAGTCCGTGAAGATCCACAACTTCTCCTCCTCCACCATAACCCTCAGCACTGGCTCTCCTCAGGGATGTGTGCTGAGCCCCCTTCTGTTCACTCTGCTCACATATGATTGTACAGCCACACTTCCAGGCTGTCATATTGTTAAGTTTGCAGATGATACAGCGGTGGTGGGATGCATCACAAACAATGATGAGTCCAGCTACAGACAGGAGGTGGAACACCTGGAGAGCTGGTGCAAAGAGAATAATCTTCACATGAATGTGAAGAAGACAAAGGAGATGATTGTGGACTTCAGAAGGAACAAACACACCCATGCCCCACTGATAATAGGTGGGTCTGCAGTGGAAGTGGTCTCCAGCTACAAATACTTGGGTGTACACATGAATGATAACCTCAGCTGGAGCAACAACACCACCAGCCTGATCAAGAAAGGTCATCAGAGACTCTACTTCCTCAGACGGCTGAGACGAGCCGGTCTGAGCAGCCCAGTTCTCACCTCGTTCTACAGGTGTGCAGTGGAGAGCATCCTGTGCTCCAGCATCAACGTGTGGCATGGAGGCTGCACAGTTGAAGAGAGGAAAGCTCTGCAGAGAGTGGTGAAGGCTGCACAGAAGTCTGTTGGAGTCAGTCTCCCCACCATCACAGACATTTACACCTCTAGATGCAGGAAAAGAGCCACCTGTATCATGAAAGACCTCACTCATCCAGCACACTCACTCTTTGCCCCACTCCCCTCAGGACGGAGGTTGAGGAGCATCAAGTGTAGAACCACTAGACTGAGGAACAGCTTCTACCCTGAGGCTGTTAGACTCATGAATAAATAAAAATAAAATTAAAATAAACACTGCAAAATATCACATCATGGTGATGCTGATATGTTTTCTTGTTGCTGTGTTCATCTGTGTTCATCTGTGACCATCTGCTCATACAAACTCATGTTCGTGCTGCTGTTTATTCCCACTATATTAGGCTTAGTGTATTACTAGTTGATGTTTTTCTTAGTTAGTTCTCGATGTTATTACTGTTTTTCTCTTTCATTTGTTGTTGGATGTAACTGGGACCTCGTGTACATAATCTCGTTTTCATCTCATGTACCACATGCGGTGCAAATGACAATAAAGACTCTCTGACTCTGACTCTCTCTGACTCTGATAAGAGTCAGAGGAATCTCACACAACTCTTTAGATTTCATAGAAGTTGGATATTTCTCTCTTATTATTGGCCACAATATCTGAACATGGTCGTGCAGCGTGTCACTGTCAGGGTCCAATTTAGTCCCAACAGCCTGTTCAATTTCAGTCAGGCTACCGAATGATGAACATGCTGTGAAAACTCTCCTTCAGTCACCCAAACATGGTATAATTCCAGCGCAGGCTTCCAGAAATGCACGGATCCAAGCGTTCCCACTTTTCTGGAGATCAGGCAAGCGCTGACAAATTAACTCAGTATCTTGTAAACTAAAAGGCGTGTAAGTCTGTTTACGGACTCCTTCAGCTGTGGTGGAACTCACGAGAGGCAACATGAGTTGGGCAAGTAATGCTGTGTCAAGACAGGTATGAACATTGTCAGCAATTCTATTCAAACAACCCGAATTTCCTCGCTGCCAACCAATAACCTTATCAAAGGCTGTGGCAGGAGGTCTGAGGTTAGTACAATTAGGTGGGGTAGGACAAGTCAGTGGTATGGAGTCGTATGAAGCCCCCAAAGATTTCACGCTGAAAGAAGCATCGGAGGACGGTACCCCTTCCCCGTCCTGTCAGGCACCAAGAGGGAAGTGTTATCTGTTAGAAGTAATAAATCTGAGTTCGAGCTAGCAGCTTGCACCTGTGAAGCGGCTTTGTGCAAATTCTTCAGACCAGTTTTCTGATCCCCTACAATTCTCCTTATCTCATCCAAAAACAATTGACAGTCTCGATTAAATTCATCCGCTTTTAGCCACTCCTTATATTTCTTCCTGCACAATAGAGCAGAACTCTTGTCTTTTTCGTCTAACGCCAATTTCAGAGCCCTATCTGCCAGGACCAGAAGTTTATTTAACCATGGGACGGAGGGTGGAGCTTCATCAACAGAAGCAAACATCCCTGAGTGTTGCATTCTACTAACCCAAGATACCATACGATTTTTCTCTGCAGAAATATTCCTAACAGCAAATTTTTTACTCCATGACATCCACACTTGGTGCAACATAGACCCCAGAGTCCCTGCCCCACAATTTTGTCAGTTATTAATATATTTGTCAGTCATGATAACAGTATACACGTGCTTACAGAGGATGAAGAGAGTAAACGTCCAGTCAACAACATGGCCAGTTGAAACGGCCAACCACAGAAACTGGCTGTTGTAAATCACCCTCTGATATACCCAATAAAAATAAAAAATCTGTCCCTGTACCTTTATTTGCTCGTTGAATTAACATTAAAGGATAAATCTGGCTCTGAACAGCAATCACAGGACCCGTGAGTGGACCAGCCACTCAAACGGCGTACTACAATTCTGGAGTGGCCTACCACTCTTACGGCAGGAAGTGGCCCGGATCAAAACCTGGATAATCTCGATGGTGAACGGGTCCCGGAGATAAGAGCCAGGTCTCGGCACCACGACCCCCGGAGCACAGTAAAATGAACGGTGTCTCCTAGCCGAAAGGCCGACCGGAGCTCATGTAGGGGGAGGGGAATGGGAGGGAGGGCGAGCAAGCTATTAGGCACTCATAAATCTTCCCTGTTCGTGTGGGACTATGTGCTTTTTCACTTACATATACAACCACTGCAAAAAAAAAGCACAACAACAGTAATTTTTATGTTTTTAGTTTTAGTTGCTAACACTATGAACCGTAGCTAAACCACGGTAAAAATTTGCCCACCCAGAAACGTACAACACTTAGTCAAAGTACAATTTAGCGTAACCAATAGCAGACATTTTGTGAGAAAGAGGAGATATGCTTACCTGAAAATGAAGGCACCTCCTTGACTGCGCGCGTGTTCGCCTCGGTGGAGGAGAACCCCTGAAGGGCTCCCCGTTGTCAGGTCAATCTTCCAACTCTCGCTTCGGTGGTCACCAAATTGTTACGTGTTAAAAAGTTGAAGGAAGCTCTGAAATGAATGTGCACATTATTGCAGGTTTATTGTACATATAAGAAGAAAACTTGCAGCTGCAACAGACCTCACGCCGAACACAAAATCCACGCACGAGTCTTCAAAAGCTGGGCTACGTTTATAAACCCCCTGATGTCGTCATTGCCTCGTGGACCCTGGAACCGCCTTGGAACCGCCTTGGGACCGCCCTACACTACCACGTAGCCAGCTTTTCAGCCAATAAGCTATCAACTTGATGTAACCAAAAAGTGTCGGGTCTGTTGATTGGTGCAGGCGTGTAACTGAAAAACTCTTCCCTATTGAAAACAAAGCCCGGAAGAAAAAGGTTCCGCCTTGGATATATTTCACATTATATGGCAGGATTTAGGTGAACACAAATCTTAGAACATAATGGATTTAATACTGATAGAAATATATTTCAGTATGTATATATACAGGGAACCCCCGACCTACGACTCCATCGACCTACGGCGTCCCGGACCTACGAACGAGCTAAAGTAGAATAATGTCATCGACGTACGGCAGAAAATATGTGACCTACGAACGAACCAAGTTAAAATATATAATCGACCTACGGCAGACTGGATACACGACCTACGAACGAGCCCCATTACAGGTATATAATCGAGCTACGGCGAAACTGCGTCACAAAACGGCAATCGGCGAGGTGGGGGAGGGGATTGCCTTTGGCTGTTGCTTGTTGGGCATGGGCGTGACACTGCGCATGACAGTGGAAAAGTACCGCCAGCGAGAGGGGGGGCTGGGCTTCTGGCGGATGTACACAAAGCCGCAGTGCACCTGGCGGCGGAGGGATCCGTACAGGTAAAGCGGTAACTATTTAAAGGGCTGCGGCCATTTTGTGCCTCGTGGTTTTCCACGGTGATTGATGAGAGAAGAGAGTTACGAACATATAACAGCGAACGAAGCGAACGAAGAACACGACAAAAAAAAAAAACTACGAAGAACGTACGAGCAGGTACAGTACATTTACAGTAAATTTATATCAGTTTTAGACTAAAGCCAACGTTAGCACACGTTAGCATTAATTTTAATTTGTGCTCCATAGGAGTTAGCACGTTAGCTAATTGTCGACACGACGACGACACGAGTTGTCCACGGGTCATCGAACGGGCAGGTACGGCCCAGTACTAAATGAAAAAATATTTTTAGACGAAAGCAAACGTCAGCATTCATTTTTGAACGTTAGCATTAATTTTAATTTTTGCTCCTTAGGAGTTAGCACGTTAGCTAATTGTCACGACAACGAAACGAGTTGTCCACGGGTCATCGAACGGGCAGGTACGGTCCAGTACTAAATAAAAAAATATTTTTAGACGAAAGCAAACGTCAGCATTCATTTTTGAACGTTAGCATTAATTTTAATTTTTGCTCCTTAGGAATTAGCACCTTAGCTTGATCAAGAATGGCTCCGAAGAGACCTGCAAAGTCCGCGGACGCGGCAGTGGGGAAAAAACCTCGTCGTACCATAACGCTGGAGACGAAGGCAAAAATAATAAAAATGTCCGATCAGGGCATGACTCCCTCTAAAATTGGAGAGGCGCTAGGGTTGCCGAGGTCAACTGTGGGGACAATAGTGGCGGACAAAGAACGCATTTTGCAGCAGGTGCGTGCTTCAGCCCCCATGAAGTCCACCATCATTACCAAGCAGAGGACGGGGAGAATAGTTGAGATGGAAAGGTTGCTTGTCCTCTGGCTGGAGGACAACACACAGCGCAGAATACCAGTTGGGATGTCTGTGATTTGTGAAAAGGCTAAGATGATTTATGACAGGCTGCAGGAACTAGGGTTGACTGGGGTAGGTGCAGGGGAGCAGGGGGGTGCGGGGGGGCAGGGGGCTGCACAGAGCGATCCGGGTCAAGGGTCGTCCTCCCAGAGCGATCCGGGTGAAGGGACGTCCTCCCAGAGCGATCCGGGTGAAGGGACGTCCTCCCAGAGCGATCCGGGTGAAGGGACGTCCTCCCAAAGCGCTGGAGGAGGGACTTCGAGCAGCACATCAGGGGAGTTTAATGGACCAGAGACCTTCAATGCCTCCAAAGGATGGTTTGATCGTTTCAGGAAGAGACACAACTTCCACAACATCAGAGTGCAGGGTGAGCACTTTAATTTCTCATTTTTCTTTTTTAATAATGCAGGTACAGTACAGGTAGTCCTCGACTAACGAATATATATATATTTTTTTCATTTTATTACAGTGTGTTACAACAGCTTAACCATGTCATTTTGTGTGCATTTAAACAGGAGAGGCAGCAAGCGCTGACCACGAGGCAGCTCAGGCATTCCCAGCACAACTGGCTGAGATCATCAGGGATGGCGGGTACACTGCGCAGCAGGTGTTCAATGTGGATGAGACAGGGCTGTTCTGGAAGCGTTTGCCAGACAGGACGTACATCAGCAAGGAAGAACGAACCGCACCCGGCCACAAGGTCGGCAAGGAGCGTTTGACCTTGCTGGTGGGGGGCAATGCTGCGGGTGACTGCAAACTCAAGCCGTTGTTGGTGTACCAATTTGAGAAACCCAGGGCCTTCAAAAATGTTAATAAATCACTGCTTCCTGTTTTTTGGACGTCTAATAAAAAGGCTTGGGTGACGCTGGAAGTTTTTAAAAATTGGTTCACCAACAACTTTGTTCCGCAAGTCAAGCTTTTTTGCAGTCGCCACAGGGTTCCCTTTAACATCCTCCTGATCTTGGACAACGCTCCAGGACACCCCCCTGGTCTCACCACTATGAACACAAATGTTAAGGTGGTGTACCTGCCTCCCAACACCACCTCATTGATCCAGCCAATGGACCAGGGGGTTATTAGTACGTTTAAGGCGTACTACCTGCAAAGAGTCATCCGTGCTGCTTTGGAGGCAACGGAGAAGTCTCAGACCCTTACGCTGAAAGACTTCTGGCGTAGGTACAACGTCCATGATGCTGTGCTCAACATTGGCATCGCCTGGGATCGTGTTACTCCACAGAACATGTGTGGAGTATGGAAGAAGCTCTGTCCAGAGCTTGTTCAGGAGGTACACGATTCCCAGGAGGTGGACCGTGTAATCGAGGATGTTGTGAGGATGGGCAGGTCACTGGAGCTCGAGATGGACGAGGACGATGTCCAACACCTGCTGGGTGCATCTGGAGAGGATATGTCCCCAGACGACCTGATTAGTCTGGACAGGCACGTCCCGGATGAGGAAGTCCAGGTGGAGGAGGAGCAGGAGGAGGCCAACCCTCCGACCTTCACGAAGCAGGAGATGGTGCTGGCCTTTAAGGACCTCCACAGCTTCCTGGCGAGGATTGAGCAGCAGGACTCCGACTGTGAGAGGTTCGCCAAGGTCCGTCGGGGTGTCCTCAATGAAGTGGAGGAGGCAGGAGGAGGCCAACCCTCCGACCTTCACGAAGCAGGAGTTGGTGCTGGCGTTTAAGGACCTCCACAACTTCCTGGCGAGGATTGAGCAGCAGGACTCCGACTGTGAGAGGTTCGCCAAGGTCCGTCGGGGTGTCCTCAATGAAGTTGCGTGTTACCAGCAGATCCTGGAGGACAAAAAACTTGAAAAGGTGCAGAGCAGCATGCTGAATTATTTTCAAAAAGTCACAGCACCGCCTCCAGGATCTGCTGGTGCACCAGCTGAAAGGCCGTCCAGTCCTCCTGCAGCAAGCCAGGAGGAGGCCTTGGACATCCCACCAGACGAGAGGCCATCCAGTCCTACTGCAGCAAGCCAGGAGGAAGCCATGGACAGCCCACCATCTCCCCAGTGAAACACGCCGCCCCCCCCGCTCCCTCCCTCCAGGTACAGCACGTACTGTAATGAAATGTTTTTTTTTTTTTGGAGTTGTCATGTTACACCAATTAATTTAATCTGTCTCTGCTTATGTTCACAGCCTTCCTCCTCCTCCCCCTCCTCTTCACCAACTCCACCATCCCATCACTGACCTGCCCACCCTCACATCCCAGCACAGCAACGTCAGAAAGGTACAGCAAAGACATGTTAATTTATTTTCTCTTTTTTTTTAACTTACATCTACACCTACTGTAATCATCACCTCTCTCTCGACAGCCTCCAAAGCGGCACGTCCCCCTGGTCCATCCACACACCTGCTACGCACCACACCACACACGTAAGGAGAAGTTGTTGTTGTCTGTGTTGTTGTTGTTGTTATCAGCAGGTGTTCACGTCTGTGTGTGTTTGTGTTTCAACAGATCCACTTGCTGTTTCGCCTCATGGAACAGCGTCAGGTACCACGTACCGTCCTCCAGCCTGCTCTGCCTCCAGCCTCCTGCCTGTCCTCCAGCCTCCTCCCTGTGCTCATGCTCCACACATGCACCACACACGTAAGGAGAAGTTGTTGTTGTCTGTGTTGTTGTTGTTGTTATCAGCAGGTGTTCACGTCTGTGTGTGTTTGTGTTTCAACAGATCCACTTGCTGTTTCGCCTCATGGAACAGCGTCAGGTACCACGTACCGTCCTCCAGCCTGCTCTGCCTCCAGCCTCCTGCCTGTCCTCCAGCCTCCTCCCTGTCCTCATGCTCCACACATGCACCACACACGTAAGGAGAAGTTGTTGTTGTCTGTGTTGTTGTTATCAGCAGGTGTTCACGTCTGTGTGTGTTTGTGTTTCAACAGATCCACTTGCTGTTTCGCCTCATGGAACAGCGTCAGGTACCACGTACCGTCCTCCAGCCTGCTCTGCCTCCAGCCTCCTGCCTGTCCTCCAGCCTCCTCCCTGTCCTCATGCTCCACACATGCACCACACACGTAAGGAGAAGTTGTTGTTGTCTGTGTTGTTGTTATCAGCAGGTGTTCACGTCTGTGTGTGTTTGTGTTTCAACAGATCCACTTGCTGTTTCGCCTCATGGAACAGCGTCATGTACCACGTACCGTCCTCCAGCCTGCTCTGCCTTCAGCCTCCTGCCTGTCCTCCAGCCTCCTGTCTGTCCTCCAGCCTCCTCCCTGTCCTCATGCTCCACACATGCACCACACTCGTAAGGAGAAGTTGTTGTTGTCTGTGTTGTTGTTATGTGCAGGTGTTGACGTCTGTGTGTGTGTGTGTGTTTCAACAGCTCGTCCGCTTGCGGATCCACCTCATGGATGAGTCTAGGGTGCTACGTACACCTGCTGCCTGTCCTCCAGCCTCCTGCCTGTCCTCCGGCCTCCTGCCTGTCCTCCAGCCTCCTGCCTGTCCTCCAGCCTGTCCTCCACACATGCACCACACAGGTAAGGAGAAGTGGTTCTCTGTGTGTTTTTCATGTTTTGTTAGCAAGTGATTTTCCAGCTGTAACTGCACATTTTCATGTTTGTGTTCATTCTTACACAGATCACATGTTGCACGTTCTACATGAATGGATGTCCTGCAACACTGTGTTCCTGGACGTCTGTTCCTCCTGCCTCTGGTGTCCTGCATGTTGCCTCCATCCATCACCTTTGTGTCCTTCTACTTAAATGACTGCTGTCAAAACAGAAAAACTTCATGTGATGCACAGACCTGCTCACATCAGGACAATTGCACATCAGGACAACACACCTGAACTGACACATGCCTGAACTTACAGCTGGCCTAAAATGCTCCCAACATTCATTGTTGAGCAATGGCTCAGCAGTTCCATCAGATGCAGGTTTGATCAAGAGAAAAACATCTGTCTACCTACACTTCGGTCAAAGTAAGACATTTTTGATTCATTTTTCTGCTGCTTCTCGCTTTTTCTGAGTTCATGGACTTCTTTCTCATGCACATGGACACTCATCAACGCAACGTGTTCATGTGTGATTGCTGACATCATTTTGCTGATGTGACTCTCTGATTTGCTGCTGTTTTGCTGTGAAAAGCTGCACTTTGAGAAGTGTTCATGTGTGATTGTTGACATCATTTTGCTGATGGGAATCCCTGATTTGCTGCAGTTCTGATGTGAAAAGCTGCACTTTGACAAGTGTTCATGTGTGATTGTTGACATCATTTTGCTGATGGGAATCCCTGATTTGCTGCAGTTCTGATGTGAAAAGCTGCACTTTGACAAGTGTTCATGTGTGATTGTTGACATCATTTTGCTGATGGGAATCCCTGATTTGCTGCAGTTCTGATGTGAAAAGCTGCACTTTGACAAGTGTTCATGTGTGATTGTTGACATCATTTTGCTGATGGGAATCCCTGATTTGCTGCAGTTCTGATGTGAAAAGCTGCACTTTGACAAGTGTTCATGTGTGATTGTTGACATCATTTTGCTGATGGGAATCCCTGATTTGCTGCAGTTCTGATGTGAAAAGCTGCACTTTGACAAGTGTTCATGTGTGATTGTTGACATCATTTTGCTGATGGGAATCCCTGATTTGCTGCAGTTCTGATGTGAAAAGCTGCACTTTGAGAAGTGCTCATGTGTGATTGTTTTGACATCATTTTGCTGATGTTAGTCCCTGATTTGCTGCTGTTGTGCTGTGAAAAGCTGCACTTTCAGAAGTGTTCATGTGTGATTGTTGACATCATTTTGCTGATGAGATTTCCTGCTGATTTGCTGCAGTTCTGATGTGAAGTTACTGATGTACAGTTACTGTGTGTGTTTATGGATGCATGTGTGGTGTAATGGTTTAGATAAGTGTTTGTAAATAAAGTTCTGTGCATGTATATACAGTAGCCCAGTATGTCAGTGTCATGCTGTTAAATGTGGGCGCGGCGGTCCGTTAGCGGTATTTCCGCGACCTACGAACAGAATAGCGACATACGAACGAGACGCTATTTTCACCCCCCACCGACGGCAGGATCGAGCTGCGAACGGTTCTTAGGTCCCGATCTCGTTCGTAGGTCGGGGGTTCCCTGTACAGTACTGTGGTCACTAGACACAGCCACGAAGGACTCTCCTGTGCTAACCACAGAGAACCTTAAGGCTGGACAGACCATACTAGAGGTTTGCCAGATTGCCAACAGCCATAACACTGCGGTACCACCTCAGGTTATGAACAAGCCGGTGATGGTTCACATCATAAAAGGACAAGCTATTAGCACAAAACAGGCATACTTTCAACCATCTCCTATGTTTTTCAACTTAGGACTGTCCATGGAGGCCACATGCCAAGTGACCCTCGACTGCAGAACCACGACTGTTGCTGTGTGCAACACAAGCACAGAAGAGGTACTGATCCCAAAAAACACACAGCTAGGATGGTTGATCTCTACTGATTTTCATGATTTTGAGCTAAGCATTCCATTTCTGGGAG
>JBBPBX010075300.1:5573-17377 GCA_038048925.1 Garcialebias charrua | reverse complement strand
AGGAAGAAGATGAAAGCTAAGTTAACTGAAATTAATTATTTGAAATAACCAGAGTGGCACCTTTCCCATACGGATCAGGCTGAGCCTCCGACACGTGCAGCATACAGACAACGCCTCTTTACCTGGTGACGAGACGTCTTGCGAGGTGAGGACTGAGAAGTCTGTGGACACTAACGGACTGTGTGGTCCAGTGAGCGTCCAGAGGACTTCGTGCGTGTATGACTGGGTCAGACGAGCGGGAGCACGCATTCACCGGCAGAAACAGGCCCCAATCGCACTGGTTGGACTTTCAAAGTAAAACTTCAGAAAACAAATTCTTTCAGAAAATGAATGTTGAGGCACAGCAAGGCTTTGCTGCGACTCTCAGCTGAGACGTGGGTCGAGTTGGCACAATGACCGGGCCGTCTATCAGCTTTCTCCAGGGAAGAGAGAACAGTTGCAACTTAGTTCTCCTCCAAAAACTAACTTCCAAATAGGAAGTGCCCATTATATAGGGGAGGTGGGGTCTGACCCACCTTCTTAATGGCTACAGGCTGGTTTCACAAAATAAAAGATGGAAGTTTAATTTCATAGGTAGAAAGTCTCTTGACGGACAACAGGAAAACTGTTTACCGAATCGGCCAGATGGCCTGTCCTGTTGCGTCTAGCTTGAAGACAAAACAAGAGAAGGCAGAGAACAGCTCTTACCCTGACTTCTGCCTTAGAGACAGAGCCTGCTTGCTTTTGCAGAAATAAAACCAGCAGAATGTCGCAGTCATGCAAGTAACAGATCATCATTAAAAATGACAAAAATATACTGTAGATCAATTCTGAATTAACACACATTAAAGAGAAAGTTCAATCTGATTAATTAGTGTCCATTAATTCATAATAATTGTTAAAATATATAAGTGTCCATGAAGGTGTAACACTTAGAGTTTCAGAGAGATGTGGAGAGGTGTACTTGAAGGTCAAGACAGAGGCCTATATCACTACATTATCATTCACAAGAGTTTGTATATATTTTTTTGTTTATGTAGTGTTTTGTAGTTCTGTTTGTGTTAATAAAAAAAAAATCTAGTAGTGGACAAAAAGGTTTCAGTGTGTAGCAATTAGGGATGCAGCAAAAAAAAATCTATTTTTTAAAGAATCAAGATTCTTAGTCCTGGCGATTCAGAATCGATTCTAAAAGCCCCAAAATAGATTTTAAAACTTTTTTAAAATTTTATATTGTATTTTTACCGCTCCTGTGCATTCGGCCGCTGTAGAATTTTGGCCGTGTAGGGCCACCGTAGTTAGTTAGCCAGGCAGCTCCCAATGGAGCCTGCTAGCAAGGAGGGAGACCCTGCATGTTTCAACTTGCTCCTTCATCTTTAAAAATCATTTTAGATCCTACTATGTTCTGTGGAATACAGAGCTTAACAAGACATTGGTAACTGTTTCAGGACATTTTCAACACCCCCACTCCCATGTTAGCATACGGCGCTAGCATGCTAACGTTAGCATACGGCGCTAGCATGCTAACGTTAGCATGCGAAGGCTATTCGTATTTCCAGGATAGAAATGCCCATTAATGCACTAAATCACCAAACTGTTTTTGACAAACTAAAGTGATATCCTTCAGATTCAAAAAGGTCTTCTGCTTCCATTTTAAATGACAGACAAGAGGACAGTAATGATGGGTTTATAGCTTCAGTGTTATTGTAAGATAGCAAAGGAGGTCTTAATTGTGTCATAAAAGTGCGTCCAGAAAATTACTACAGAAATCACTGCACTTCGGCATGTAGCAGGAAAAATGTAAAAAAACTATTTCTTTAAGCTACTGACTTGAAAAAAGCATACTAAGTATGTTTATGTGTGTTGTTTACTATATGAAATTCTTGTTATATCGATTTTTTCAGATTTGATTACATTTCTCCTTTAAATTCTTAAAGGAGCCCTAATCTTTTAAATTAGGTTTAAAAGATTAATTAGCTGTAAATTAAATAAATTGCAGTACTAAATTGAAATAAACTAGAATACAAATTAGATATAAAATAAATAGCAACCCTTAATTACCATTTAGTGTTTATTGAACTTCTAAGAAGAGGTTAATAAATTACCAAAAAGGGAACAAGGGATTTATTTATATCGTTTTGAGTGTAATTGTATGTGATTGTGTGTATTGTTGTTGTTTATTCATTTGTTTTTTAATTAAATGATAAGCTGGCAGTTCAACTTTCACATTGTGGTCTGAGTCAATAATTTAAGGTTTACTATTTTACTTCTTTCTTTTTGCTCCAGAAGTCGAACCTGGTAACTAGCCCTTAACCTAACTAGACTGTAAACACGCCATGAGCGTTGTTTAGATAATTGGCAAACTAGCCAAGATTAATAGCGTGTCATAGGTGTTACAGAAAAATTGGCGAGCCAGCCAGGAGCAATTAAATAAGATAAAATAGAAGCTTAAACTTCATTTTTAACTCAGATCCACAGTAGAAAAATAGAAAATTGAAATTAGAAAATTAGATTAATAGAGAGAAAGAAAAAAAAAAAGCCAAGTTCAGCAAAATGGATATAATTGATAAAGAAAACGTTAAAGTTCCAAATGCCGTTATTGTTAGTGGTATTACTGACACAGAAGTTGATGAAAATGTGTCAGATTTCCTTAACAGGTATGGAAAAATCATGAGAATTTTGAGAATAGATGACCCCCAGTCTTCTTATCATAGAAATGTCATTGTAGAGTTTGAGAGTAGAACTGCTTTAACAGCACTTGAACCTTTACTCCCTTACACATTTGACAGCTCCAGTGAAGTTTCTCACCAGATCAGAGCCCTGTCCGGTGAGTATGTGTCTCATGTTACATTTAGAGCCACCCACCGTTTTATCGGTGAACTGCAAGAAATTGCTAAATTAGGTGGAGAATGTTTTGAAGCTGTACTGCGTGAGCATTTGTCAAATTGCTCTGAAGCAGTAACAGGCAGTTTTGAGACAGTGAAAAATGAAAATTTCACTCTCGAGACACAAAATGACCGAATTTCCTTCAATGGAAATGCAGAGCAGTCTAAAACTACTCTGAAAAATTCTGACTCTGACTCAGACAACCGACCTCGACCCAATTTAGCCTCTAACCTAACACAGAACATTGTCACTCATCCTGAGGTGCAGAAAGTTATCGTAGAGCACATAGTGCGAAATGAAGCTCCAGTCTCACAGGTGAGTGCCTCTTTCCGTCTTAGGCAGTTTTCAGGCAAATTACCTTGTCCGAGTCATGAGATTGAATTTGACACATGGCGCAACAGTGTTGAGCTCATGCTTCAGGATCCAGATCTGTCTGTTCTGCAATGCTCGAGAAAAATTTTAGACAGCCTTGTTCCACCTGCATCCAATGTAGTAAAACCATTAGGCTCTACTGCATCCCCATTAGCTTATATTGAATTGTTGAATTCAGCTTTTGGTGCCGTGGAAGATGGAGATGAGCTTTTTGCTAAATTTCTTAGCACTCTCCAAGATCCTGGTGAAAAGCCATCACATTACCTTCATCGCTTGCAGACAGTCCTTTCTAAAGCCCTGAGCAGAGGTGGAGCAGTTCCCACCGAAGCTGACCGACACCTTCTGCGTCAGTTCTGTCGTGGGTGTTGGGACAACGCCTTATTAGCAGAACTAGAGCTTGAAAGAAAGAAAGAGAAACCACCTTCATTCACTGAGCTGCTGCTGCAGCTAAGAGTGGAAGAAGATAAGCATGTGGCAAAAGAGAGCAGAATGAAAAAACACTTCGCTGCTGCGAGGCGAACAGTAACCTCCCAAGGTATTACTGTGACCTCTGACCTCTCTGAACCTACATTGCAAGACGTTCTCACTGAGATGAGAACCCAGATAACCCAGATGCAGAAACAAATAGACAAATTGAAACCTCAAAAAGTAGTTCCACCTGTGATTCACCAAGGTGATCAGGTCACAGAACTAAAAGCACAGATTGCTGAGCTCCGGAGCCAATTGGTTAGACTACAATCACCAAACTCCACTCAGAAAAATGCTAGTGCACCTAGAACTAAGAAGCAAACTAAGTCTAAGGCACCTGAACAAACTGCGACAGTCCAAACTGTAAAACGTAGGCCGAAGCCTTGGTATTGTTTTCGGTGTGGCGAGGATGGTCACATTGTTTCAGCTTGCACAAGTGAATCAAATCCATCCCTTGTTGCAGAAAAGAGAACCCAGTTAAAAGCAAAACAGTTGCTTTGGGATAAACAGAACAATCGAACACAGTCTTTAAACTAGACGAAGCCCTCATTGCGGGACAAATGAGTGCTGTTATTGATACCCGTCCCACTAGACATCCCAGAAAAAACAGGAAACGGGTTCTTCACAATAAATCAGCTAGTGTGAAGTTACCTAAAGGCTTAGTTGGAGCCAAGTACACCGCTGAGGTACTAATTAATGGACAGATGTGTAATTGTCTTCTTGATACCGGGTCACAAGTGACAACTGTGTCCCAGTCATTTTATGACAGTTATCTTTCACATCTGAAAATCTATCCCATAAGTGACCTTCTTGAAGTTGAAGCCGCAAATGGTCAGAATATCCCATATTCAGGCTATATTTGTGTTGACATCACCTTTCCAGAGGATGGTTTTGGACAAGAATTCACTGTGTTTTCTCTTGCGCTAGTTGTTCCAAACACGCGCTCCAGTGTCCAATCTTCTCTCTTGATTGGTACAAACACCCTTGATCTTCTTTTTGAAAATTCTTCTCTTGCTAACACAGATTCCAGTACCCTCTCTTATAGCTACAGAGTGGTGCTGAACGTGTTACAAAAGAGGCACAGACAGAGAGAAACCGGTAATATTGGTCTTGTCAGGTTGTCAGGAAGTGAGCCTGAAGTCCTTCCTGCAGGCCAAAACAAAGTCTTGGAAGGGTCAGTTCATGTGGACGTTGACACTCCAAGTAAGTGGGTTGTAGTTGAGTCCCCCAATGCATCTTCCTTACCAGGAGGTGTTTTGGTAACTAACTGTTTACTCACACTTTCCGAGAAACGATCACAAAAGCTTCCAGTAGTACTGAGAAATGAGAGTAAACATGACATAGTTATTCCTGGAAATAGTGTCATTGCTGAAGTTCATGCAATGCAGGAGATACTGTCACATTCTCATATCTCAGAGTCAAAGAAAACCCCTAAGCCGCAACCTGCTGAGCTTAATTTAAACTTTGCAGATTCCCCAGTTTCCTCTAAATGGAAAGAGCGAATTTTGCAGAAGTTAAATGCTATGCCAGATGTTTTTGCGCAGCATGATACTGACTTTGGGCGTACTAATAGAGTAAAGCACCAGATCAAACTAAGAGATGAGACCCCATTTAAACACAGGCCTCGCCCAATACGACCGCAAGATGTTGATGCTGTGCGTCAACACCTGCAAGAACTGCTAGAGGCAGGAGTAATCCGTGAATCCGAGTCAGCTTTTTCCTCACCCATTGTTGTGGTAAGGAAGAAAAATGGAGATGTGCGACTTTGCGTTGACTATCGAAAACTAAATCAGAACACAATCAAAGACGCCTATGCACTCCCTAACCTAGAAGAAACTTTTTCAGCCCTCACTGGGTCGAAATGGTTTTCAGTCCTTGACCTCAAAAGTGGTTACTACCAAGTTGAAGTCGAGGAGTCAGATAAGCACAAAACTGCTTTTGTATGTCCATTAGGATTTTTTGAGTTCAACCGTATGCCGCAGGGTGTAACTAATGCTCCCAGCACGTTTCAACGGTTGATGGAGAGATGTATGGGTGACATAAACCTTAAGGAAGTCTTAGTCTTTCTGGACGACCTTATAGTTTTTTCAGAAACCCTTGAACAGCATGAAACACGCCTTCTCAATGTGCTCAATCGTCTCCAAGAGTATGGGTTAAAACTATCACTTGAGAAGTGTAAGTTTTTCCAGACATCTGTGAGGTATTTGGGGCACATAGTTTCACAGCACGGTGTTGAAACAGATCCTGAAAAGATTTCTGCTTTAACAACGTGGCCAAGTCCTACAAACCTAAAAGAACTCCGTTCATTCTTAGGTTTTGCAGGTTATTATAGGCGGTTTATTAAAGATTTCTCTAAAATTGTTAAACCCCTTACCGGCTTAACTGCAGGGTATCCCCCTCTGAGAAAGAAAAGTAGCTTTAAGCTAGACCGTGATCAGTATTTTCAGCCCAAAGCTCCTTTTGGAGAGAGATGGACTGAGAGCTGCCAACGAGCATTCGAAACAGTAATACACGAACTAACTACTGCCCCGGTGTTAGGCTTTGCCGATTCCAAGTTGCAGTATGTATTACACACAGATGCCAGTACAACTGGACTAGGAGCAGCTCTATATCAGGAGCAAGAAGGGCAGATGCGTGTTATAGCATACGCAAGCAGAGGCTTATCGAAAAGCGAGAGCCGATACCCCGCTCACAAACTTGAGTTTCTTGCCCTTAAGTGGGCAGTAACAGAAAAGTTTTGTGACTACTTGTATGGCAGTCCTTTCACAGTGATAACTGACAGCAATCCCCTAACTTATATTTTGACCACCGCTAAGTTAGATGCAACAAGTTATCGCTGGTTGTCTGCCTTATCGTCATTTGAGTTTCAGCTTCGTTACAGAGCTGGAAAACAGAATACTGATGCAGACGGTTTGTCTCGCCGTCCACATCCTGAACCGATAAATGATCTCGTTTCCCTGAAAGAACAAGAGCGGATCCGCCAATTTGTGCAACATCACTTACCTGGTACAGATCCTTTTACTCATGTTCCTTCTCAAGCTGTGAATGCAATTTGTGAAAAACATCTTGTGTTTCAGTCTTTCGATACAGACCATTATGATTTTACATGCCCCCTTGTAACATCTCTGTCTATGACCGCTAACGCAGTTCCTGACAGTTTTGATAAGGGCAGCACTTTTTCTGTCATCCCAAGCATGTCAGAAGAAGAATTGAGTCAAAGACAAAGAAGCGATCCTGCTATCAATGAAATTATACACCAGTTGGAAACAGGTGAAACACCTTCTCCGGTGGTGCGGAAAGAAATCCCACAACTTCCCATCCTTCTGCGTGAATTGAACAAACTTGAGCTGCAGAATGGGATTTTGTACAGGAAAAGGCAAGTAGGTGAAGAAATACGTTACCAACTTATTCTCCCTGAAAGCCTAAGATCTATGGTGTTGAAAAGCCTCCATGATGACATGGGTCATCTGGGCTTTGACAGAACACTCGACTTGACCCGAACCAGATTTTTCTGGCCAAAAATGGCCTCAGATATAGAACAAAAGATCAAAACTTGTAGTCGATGTGTTTGCAGAAAGACCCTGCCAGAGAAGGCAGCGCCTCTGGTAAACATCCAAGTAACCAGACCTCTTGAGTTGCTGTGCATAGACTTTTTGTCAATTGAACCAGATCGCAGCAATACTAAAGATGTCCTTGTCATCACTGACTTCTTTACAAAGTATGCTGTAGCAATTCCTACACCGAACCAGAAGGCTCGTACTGTAGCCAAAGCCCTTTGGGAAAACTTTATCATCCATTATGGTTTTCCAGAGAAATTGCACAGTGATCAAGGTGCAGACTTTGAATCCAGAACTATCAAAGAGTTATGTAACCTAGCTGGAATACAGAAAGTTAGAACATCACCCTACCACCCCAGGGGAAACCCTGTGGAGCGGTTTAATAGAACCCTGTTAAACATGCTAGGTACACTCACTGATGAGAACAAGAAACATTGGCGTGACTTCGTTAAACCTCTTGTACACGCGTACAACTGTACCAAACATGAAAGTACTGGGTTTACCCCATATGAGTTAATGTTTGGTAGACAACCTAGATTACCTATAGATCTAGTTTTTAATGTGACTCAGAACAATCGCCAGCAACAGTCCCACTCGCGGTATGTACAAGCCCTAAAATCTCATCTTCAAGAGAGTTACCTGTTGGCTAGTAAAAATGCTGCTAAAGTGGCTGAGCGAAATAAAATTAGATATGACAAACATGTAACTGAATCAGTCTTGGATGTTGGTGATCGTGTACTGGTGAGGAATGTTAGGATTAGGGGTAAACACAAGTTATCAGACAGGTGGGAATCTGTTGTCCATGTAGTTGTCAGTCAGAAAAACAACTTACCTGTATATACAGTCAAACCTGAGAACCGAGATGGTCCAACCAGAACTCTTCACAGAGACCTTTTGTTACCTTGTGGGTTTTTATCAGCTATTCCTGAAAATCCTGCTGTAGTCCAAGAAAAACCCCGTCGGCCAAACACACGTCAACATCACAGTACTGATCATGATCCTGAACTTGAGTACAATTCTGAAGAAGAAGAAGACCACTATCCTTTGTATAACACTCCAGGCCCTCTGCAGGAAATCTCTAGGGTGGTCGAGGAGTACGAGGTAGTCCTTCCTTCTGAAACTCCTCCAGAACTTGAAAGAGATAACTTGAAAGAAACACAGAGTGTATCTGAACCTAAACGAGTTAGGGAATCAGACACTCACCTTGATGAGATAGATAATGCTTCAGATCTTAGTCAAGCTAATGCTGATGAACCGACTCAGACTGAAGTTAACGAGACTGAACTCATGACCAATGAGGACAGAGAATGCGACCCTGAGACAGAACTAGCTGCTAGCAGACCTTCTCGACAGAGGACCAAACCAAAGATCTTAACCTATCCAAAATTAGGAAATCCTATTGTCAGTATAGTCCAATCTTTATTCCAAAGTTTGAGTGAAGCTGTCACAGATTCTATAGAAAAACCCTCAGAACCAATTAGCCTAATTTGAGTAGTATGCAAAGGGACTTGCATAGATTCAAGTGGGGAGGGTGTAACCCAGGCTAAAATAACCTTTATTGTTGTATCCATTTTATTTATTTGGCTATTAAACAGATTAATAGGAAATAAATAAATAAATAGAGAAATAAATAGGAAATAGGTCTAAAATGGTTGAAACCATGAAAGATAATGATTACAGGTATTTTAAAGGTAATATTTGGTGTAATTATCTTTTATTGTGTTGAAATCTGTACACAAAGAGGTTATTTTGGTCACAGTATTTAATGTAAGCAGAAGACTTTTATTTTGAAAGGTTGCCTGCATGTGCAGCTCACGTGACTGGTCCAGCAGCCGTTAAGTTTTGTTTTCCTCTGCGCATGTGCAGCTCACATGACTGGTCCCACAGCCGTTGGGTTCTGTTTCCCTCTGCGCATGTGCAGCAGAGTGTATAAATACAAGTCACCTGAAGCGGGAAAGTCAGAGACTGAAAAGCAATGAAGCGGAACGCTTTGTTGTAAAAGAAAGAGAAGAAGAGAGGAGAAAGTTAGAGAAACGTTGATCAGAAAGGTGCCTGTCGCCTGAGAAAACTCTTTAGACGTAAAGAGTGGTTTCTGCACTTTTTTCCTCGACCTGACTGCGTTCAGGAATTTTATTTTCTGAACAGAACTGAACTTGGTGAGTTAAAAGTATATTTTATTTTCTGGAAAAATAATTTATATGTTATATATTTTTGTCTCACCGAAGGAGAAAGATAAGAAACACAATTTATGTCGTTTTATGCCTAAAAAACTGGTTTGAGATGTGTCAGCAAAACCGAGTGACTATTGTAATTTTAGAAAGCTAAAACAGACTTTTGTGTTTCTCCCTGGCTGTGCCAGGCTTTTTTTTTTTTCCCCCTTGTGTGTGCTGGAAGGTTCTTTCCAGTTCTATGAGAAAGCTTCTAGAACCTTCTGGAAAGCCTTGCTGAGGGTGTTTCAACGGTTCTGCTGAGTCAGGAGCTGGACCGGAAGTTCCCTGTCAGCAGCTGTGTCCAGACTGAAACAGATGGCGAGTCAGTAACCCCAGGAATTGAAGAACCGCCCAGCAGAAGCTCCGCCTCCTGCTGGAACACTTCATCTTACCCAAAGAAAAGTGGTATGATCCAAATTGTTCCCGCCTCTCTAAAAAAAGAGCAGTGGACTTTTCAGAACCGATTTCTCAACCAGAACTTTTCATGAGAGAAGGGAAAAGGTCGAATTGATTACACATTATTCAGTTTACTGAATTTCTGTGGTTCTTTTTACATTTTTTCTTTTCTTAAATCCCAATTAGTATTTATTAAGTTGTGAACTGTAAATTGTTGTTGGGTTTTTGAATTTAAAAATAGATAAGATTTATTTTGAGAAGTAGTTAATTTAGAAAACTAAATAGCTTAAATTCTTAAAGGAGCCCTAATCTTTTAAATTAGGTTTAAAAGATTAATTAGCTGTAAATTAAATAAATTGCAGTACTAAATTGAAATAAACTAGAATACAAATTAGATATAAAATAAATAGCAACCCTTAATTACCATTTAGTGTTTATTGAACTTCTAAGAAGAGGTTAATAAATTACCAAAAAGGGAACAAGGGATTTATTTATATCGTTTTGAGTGTAATTGTATGTGATTGTGTGTATTGTTGTTGTTTATTCATTTGTTTTTTAATTAAATGATAAGCTGGCAGTTCAACTTTCACATTGTGGTCTGAGTCAATAATTTAAGGTTTACTATTTTACTTCTTTCTTTTTGCTCCAGAAGTCGAACCTGGTAACTAGCCCTTAACCTAACTAGACTGTAAACACGCCATGAGCGTTGTTTAGATAATTGGCAAACTAGCCAAGATTAATAGCGTGTCATAGGTGTTACATTAACATGAGATATTTACACAGAAATATATATATTTTTAACTTTTAATTAAATACGTACCGGTAACATACACAAATACGTACAGTAAATGTTTTTTTTTTTCTCTGAACAATCCCTGATACACGGCTGGTTAAGCCTACCAGGAAGTCATTGATCGCTATCTTCATATTCCTCTTGCTGCAAGCATGTGCACTGCGGAGCAAAAGTGGCTCTGGAGTCTCCCCTTGCATGCTGTGTGCATGGAGAGGGATCCCCCCCACACACCCCTGTAATTTCTTTGATCAGTTTTTTTTATTTATTTTTTAACCTTTGTTTATACAGGTTGTGTAGGTGGGAGTAGTGGCGCAGAGGTTAGAGAAGGTGGGCCTGTGATCAGAAGATCGCTGGTTCAACTCCCGGTACCAACAACATCAAAATGTGGGTGGGAAAGGTGAAACACCCGCACCTGCCTCCACCTTCATTGAGCAAGGCCCTTAACCCCCACGTCTGCTCCCCCGGGCGCCCTAGATAACAGCTCTCTGCTTCACACAGAGGGCTGTGGTAGCTCGGTGGTCTGTGGTTGTGTCAGGAAGGGCACCCGGCGTAAAAATAATTGCCACGTCTTTCGTGCGACTTAGTTCGCTGTGGCGACCCCTGAAGAAGGGGGCCGCTGAAAGAAGAAAGAAAAGCAGATAAAATGTATACAGGTTGTCTCAATAAGTCACGAGGACCCACCCCCCAAGAGAGACGTGTGTTGGGCAGCTCTGTGAGCACCTGGGTGTGACGAAGCTACAGGTAATTGTTTTTGGCGAGGCAGGAAGCTCCTTAATCCGTAAAAATCCATAAATTAGCCGCAGCATTGTATAAGCTGTGGGATTCAAAGCCTGTGAAAAAAGTAGCTACTTATAGGCAAGAAAATACGGTAAATAGCATTGTTTCCCTGCCATTATACAAGCAGGTCACCCTGCCCTGCCTACCGAACCGCACCCCATGGACAACTGCCAGCTACTGTAGTGCTAAGCTGGTAGCATGCAATACAGACGCACTAGCTAAATAGCTACACAGCAGAATGCTACATTTTCATTTAAAAACGGTGTGGTGTAAACAGCGCCTTGGTTTAAAACTCTGGCATTCCTCCAAGAAGCGTCATGTCTTTAATCCAGTGGAATGCAGGTTGTTTTCTGCCGTGGCGTGCTGGTC
>JBBPBX010075299.1:0-17377 GCA_038048925.1 Garcialebias charrua | reverse complement strand
TAGCCAAAGGGACACCTGTTAAAGGTGTATTGACGGCCACCAAAAGTGAAAGCTAGTTTGTATTGGTCCTCGGCGCGCACAGGGATGGTCCAAAAACCAGAGGCGACGTCGAGGGTCGAGAAGTACTTACCATTGGTGACCTTGGGCAGTTCCTGTTGGAGCTGCGTCATAGGCCATCTGGATAAGGGAACTTGTTTGTTTAGCTTTCTGTAGTCTATAGTGAGTCTCCACTTACCATTTGGTTTTAACACCGGCCATAAAGGCGCAGAGTAAGTGCTGTTACAGTATCGGATGATACCTTTTTCTAACAGGTCATTAATGATTTCTCTGATAGGTTGATGTGCTGCCAGAGGAATCTTGTACTGTCTGACAAATGCAGGGGGAGCATTAGGCGGGGTTGGGATGCTCACTGTGTGGAGCGTGGTCAACCCACAATCCATCGAGTCAGTTGAGAATGATTTCTCATATTTTAGAAGAACTTTGCGAAGTTTGTCCCTTTCTTCATCAGTTTTCAGGGCGTCGGCTTGGGCGACCACCTGGTCAATCTGTGAAGCAACTGAGAGGGGTTCTTGTTCTTTGGGGAGCTCCAGTGAGTCCCCTTCAGTGTCGTAAAACCTGTCAACAGGTAGTGCACTGTAAGTTTGGGGGCATAGACTGTCTCCTTTGTTGAAACCGAACCTGCGGACAGTGTCCTGGTCGGACTCAGTGGGGGAGAAAAGAGCTATGGCCTGTGTTGGTTTCGTGAACAAGACTTGCCCCGTGTGTTGATTTGGGATCAAGTTTTCTGGGAGTCCTCCCAGAAATGGAATGCTTAGCTCAAAATCATGAAAATCAGTAGAGATCAACCATCCTAGCTGTGTGTTTTTTGGGATCAGTACCTCTTCTGTGCTTGTGTTGCACACAGCAACAGTCGTGGTTCTGCAGTCGAGGGTCACTTGGAATGTGGCCTCCATGGACAGTCCTAAGTTGAAAAACATAGGAGATGGTTGAAAGTATGCCTGTTTTGTGCTAATAGCTTGTCCTTTCATGATGTGACACATCACCGGCTTGTTCATAACCTGAGGTGGTACCGCAGTGTTATGGCTGTTAGCAATCTGGCAGACCTCTGGAATGGTCTGTCCAGCCTTAAGGTTCTCTGTGGTTAGCACAGGAGACTCCTTTGTGGCTGTGTCTAGTGACCACAGTACATTGTTGTTGATGTCCACTCGGACACCTAATCTTACCAAAATGTCGGAGCCTATGTAGGTTGCATGTGGTAAGTTCGGGACCACGAGGAATGGGTGATCCAGTTCTCGTTGGTTCCAGATTAGTTTCAGGTCAATGATCCCTTTTGCGGTCATTACCTGTTTATCGTTGGGGTCTAACGAAAAGCGGAAAGCCTTTTTGTTCATTTCTAGACCCAACTGTTTTTTAACCAAGGTTCCATAGAAAGCTTGGCTGATCGCTGATTTCTCCGTCCAAGGAGACAGAACAGCATCATCGGTGTGGGATCCTTGGATCTCAACACCTTTGACTACCTGTGGTAGGTAGTGTTCAGTGAGTGCTGACTGTTTCAGCTCGCAGAGGAGGCTCTCTTGTTGGGCCTTTTCTGCCTCACCTGTTGCTGAAGGTTCACTTACCGGGATTGTGCTCTCGTTGGAGGATCCCTTTGTGCCTTCCGCGGTACCTGCTGTTAGACAGTCAGTGTCACCTTGTGTAGGCATATCGATTGGCAGTGGTTGGCTCACTCTGGTCCACATTGTCTGATCGTCATAATCTATAATTGCGTCGAAGCGGTTTATAAAGTCTTGGCCGACCAAAAATGGGAATGAGTCAATGGCGGACACGTGTACCGGGTGGTATAGCGTCATTTCACCAATCTGCATGTGAACCATAGCTATAGCTGTTAGGGTTGTTCTCGTTTCTGAGAGTCCCTGCAATACTACAGCACATTCTTTGAGGGGTATTTCCCTGTCAACACCGCTAGCGGCTATCCGTAGCTCCTTCAACAGTGTGGGAGACATAATTGTTATGTCAGCCCCACCATCCAGGAGGGCCTCTTCTGTGAGGACCCCTTCTAAAGTGATTGATAGGTAAGCCTTCTTAGCGGGCCCCTTCCTGATAATGTTACACAGGAACCTATCAGGTTTTTTCCGATGTTTGTTACGTCTACCATTGTCTGTGTGATTTTCATTCACCTGTACTGGTAGTGCAGTCACATATACCATACCATACCATACCATTTTATTTATAAAGCACTTTAAACAGGAACAAGTCCACACCAAAGTGCTGGACAAACAAACACGCAACAGGCAACACAGACAATGAAGTACAACACGAAAAACATAAAAACATTGCAGATCATAAATCAAACGATCCAATACAAATCAGCTGGCATTGAAAGCAATGGAGTAGTAGTGAGTTTTTAACCGGGATTTGAAAACCGAGAGGGAGGGGGCCTGTTTGATGAGCAGCGGTAACTCGTTCCAGAGTCTTGGGCCTGCTACAGAGAACGCCCTGTCACCCCTGCGCTTAAGGCGAGTTTCTGGAACTATTAAGAGTACCTGATCCTCTGACCTCAAAGCACGTGGAGGGACATATGGGTGTATCAGATCCGAGAGATAGGCGGGGGCGAGACTGTTCAGCGATTTGTAGACATACATGAGAATTTTGAATTGGATTCGAAGATGAACCGGTAGCCAGTGAAGGGAGGCCAAGACTGGTGTAATGTGCTCTCTTTTGCGTGTGCTGGTTAAAAATCGGGCAGCTGCGTTCTGAACCAGTTGTAATCGTGCAATGGTGGCTTGACTGACGCCAAACAGAAGTGAATTGCAGTAATCAAGCCTAGATGTAATGAATGCGTGAATCACTGTCTCCAGGTGCTTTTTGGATAATATGGGCTTCAGCTTAGACAGACGCCTCAGCTGGAAAAAACAGGATTTGACGATCATGTTTACATGACTGTTGAGTTTCATGGAAGGATCCATTATCACTCCCAGATTTTTGACTTTTTGTTTTTCGGACAGGGGTAGAGCAGACAGGTCAATGCAGTGGTTTGAGGTTGTGTCATTGGGAAGGAACAATATGGCTTCAGACTTCTTATCATTGAAGCTTAAGAAATTTAAAGCCATCCAGTCCCTGATGTCAGCCAGGCAGTCGAGCAGAGGTTGAATAGAGCCTGTACCATTTTGTCTTAGGGGGAAGTAGATTTGACAGTCATCAGCGTAGAAGTGGAAAGGTATATTGTGTTTCCGGAAAATAGCACCGAGTGGCAGCAGGTATAAGGAGAACAAGAGAGGACCCAGGATGGACCCCTGCGGAACCCCCCATTTAAGAGCCGCCACTGCAGAAGTAAAATCATTGATGGACACACAAAAAGACCTGTCAGAGAGGTAGGATCTGAACCAGTTTAGGGCTGATCCTGAGATGCCCACCCACTGCTCCAACCTAGCAATGAGGATCTCATGGTCGATGGTGTCGAAAGCGGATGTGAGGTCCAATAGGACAAGCAGCACAGAGTCACCAGTATCTGTGGATAGAAAGATGTCGTTAAAAACCTTCAGTAGGGCAGTCTCAGTGCTGTGGAGGGATTTGAAGCCAGACTGGAAAAGCTCGGGGATAGCGTGATCCTCCAGGAAGCACTTTAGCTGGGACTCAACTACTCAACATATGGGTCTGAGTGATCGGTCTGTAACGAGTCATTGTCTTTGGTGAGTGAGCTTTACCCCCCTTTTTCTGATGAGGGGCTCTCGGACTCTGTAACAATGATGTCATGGTTACAATCAACGTCCTGTTGACTGTCTGTACCCTGATTGTCAGCATCCTGACCATCAGTATCTTGGTGACTGTCAGCAATTGTGGCATTGCTGTTATTTGTGTGTTCTGAGTCACTATCAATGATAGTGCTACACATTACTCCAGGTTTGTTTTCCTTGTTTGTTTTTTTCAAACTTTCTAACAACCGACGTATGTTCTCCATCTCTTCTGAGGACAGAGGTTTAGGGCCTTTTTTCTGGAACTTCTGTGGGTTTTTCCTCGCCCCAGACTGTTCAGTTTGAGGTGCAGGAGCTGGCGCATTGCTCGGGGGTCCCCTCTGGGACCACCCTCTTTCATATGAGTCACCTTGGGACCCATATTTCTTTTTCTTTTGGAACGCCCCCCTTTTTTGATGATGGGGTTCTTCCTCTTGATGCGGCCTGTACCACTTAGGGTCTCTGGACCCCTTTTGGTCTTTGTTCCAGCGGACACCTTCATTTTGCGGTCTGTCAGGTTGGAAATTTTGTTTAATCTCGCCTTCCTTAAAAGAGTGAGCTGGCGCTCTTGCTCCTTCAAGGTCTAGCGTTTGGTATTTGACCTTTTCACCTGGATACACCTCTACTGGTTTCTTGTGTCGCTTGTATGTTTCAAAAACACGTATAGCGCACTCCTTTAATTCACGCATGGTTTTTTCTCTGTAGTCGGCCATGAGGTTGGCCGTTGAACCAATCTCTGAATATAGATTGTTCATAAAAAGAAACTTAAAATCACGTTCATCCTCCATCCCTGGCTCATTCCGATCGCCAAAAAAGGCTTCGAAAAGTCTGTCATAATATGGGATTGGATGTTCATTCTGCCCCTGAGTGATTTTCAATGCGGCTTGGTAGCCAACGTCTCCCATGCGAGGAGCATATTCTTGCAGTAGAGTTTCGCAGAAAAGTTTGTAATCCTTCAAAATTGCGACTGGTTGACGCGCAATGAAGTGCTGCACTTTCCTGTTTGTGGTGAGTTTGATCAAACTGATTTTATCGTCAACCGTAGCGTTCGGATAGCATGCCAGTTTAAACTCAATGTCTTTCAGATAGGTATCGGTTTCAGTCGAACCATATTGCCCTGGCTCAAAACGTTGAACGAACTGGGAAATTTTATGGAGTCGTTCTATTGGGACAGCGAATTGAGAGCCATTAATAGTGATATACCCACCCGTCTGCGCACCAGGTACACCTGTAGACATGGGGTACGTAGGTACCTGCCATTGGGTTGTCCCAGCAAATGTCTGTTGAGGTGGAGGTGGGGGTGGTGGATCGGGCATGGGCGGGGGCGGTGGAGGAGGGAGTGGGTCATCAGGTATGGGAGGGGGCGGCGGAGGCGGTGGATTCTCAAGGTGTTTACTCATGAGATCCAAACATTTTCTCTCTTCGTCAAAGAGTTTGTTCATTGCTGATGCACGCTCTATTCTACAACTGTTCAGTTGGACTCTTAACCCATCATTTTCACGTTGTAACATCATGTGCTGCTCTTGTGATTTTCTATAATCATCTTGCAGCCTTGTGTACCGTAGTGATAATGATTCCAGGGTGTCCGTGCATTTGTCCAGCGCGTCCCGTGCCTCCTCACAATCCGCCTGAAGCGACTTGTATTGATGGTAATACTTATCCCTCTCCACCACACATTTTCCCAACTCACCTTGTGATTGGTCAAAATCCCTTTTTAACACTGTGCATTCTTCGTAGAGACTACGCGCTTGTTCAGCGCTGCCCATACTCGACTGTGTTAAACTCTTTACCTCCTGCTGTAAAGTGGCAACCTCCATTTGTGCTGTTAAACATGATGTAGAGACAGCCCGGCGTGCAACAGTTTCAAAGTCTAGCTTGGCCTTTAACAGAAGGCTTAATTTAGCCAAACGTTTATCTCTGTCTGCTTTCTTTTCAGCCGTTGTGGTTCCAGCTGTTACAATTCTTAATGCTCTGTCCACATCTGTTTCCTCCATCAACTGTGTCTCTTCATGATAGTTTATGATGGACCCTGTGAGTGAAAATAAGGCACGTTCGATCCAATCTGCTTTGGTCGGGTCGTGGCCTTCAGTTGGCACAGGCTGCCCCGTATCCGTGGTGTCAGGGGTCTCACCCTCTGTGCCTGCCATCTTTTATCTGGATTTTCTGTGAAAATAAAAATAAAAGATGCTCTGTATTCGTTATTCTAAACTTTTCACTATTTGAAATAAACAGGAAAGTTTAAATGTGCACAGGATAACTGTGGAAGGTGATATGTCAGAGAAAAGGAAGAGAAAGGAAAAAAAATTCAGTCATCTGGAGTGAAAACTGTACTTTTACAAGATACAAGATACAAGACAAGATACAAAATAGGTTTATTAACATTGCATCAATTTTCACCGATACAGCGTAAATATGTAGTTACAGTCATCCAGGAGAGAGAATGAGTGCAAAAAGCTGCTGCTCAACAAAACACATGACATGTTTATCAACACATGATATGCTTATAGCGCGGCCGCTCTCATCTGTCCCCAGATGAAGGTCAAAGGCAGGAAAACAGGCAAAGACACGGGGTTTTACAGCGTTGATATTAAAAAAAGATGAATCACGTTTTGTCTTCAAGACACCGCGTGATCCAGTAAAAACCATATCAAAAAGCACATTTAGTTACAATAACAAATTGAGAGACGGCAGGCAAGGAGATAGAGTCTGTGAGTAACTTCAGACAAACACAAGTTCAGCAGATGTGCAGCTGGGCGTTATCTGAGGCTGCACAGAAATCTCTGGGGGGGTGAGGGGGGGAGGGCAGCAGGTCTCTTCAGCTCCACACTCCCAGGAGAATGGCTTCTGACAGCCTTCTTTTTCAAGGACATGTGCAGAAGCCAGATAATAGTCTTGTTTATTATCCAATAGACCACAGTGTTCTTTTCCACTGCCGCCATCAAGTCTGTGGTGCTGTTTCATGGCCAAAAAAATCCAAATAATATGTGGTCCCGCTCTATGAACCCCCATCTGTCCCTTGATTGATCCGGGGTGGCTGTAAACAAGTCCCAAAGCGCCCTGCAGGTCCGCGGTGGTCCACCACCGCTCCAAGCGAGCGATTGAGCTCATACAACAGCTGGGATGAGGAGCTCACGGCCCGGTTCAGAGAATTTTGCTGATCAGGTAGTGTCGACAGCGCGCTGATAGCTGCCGAAGCCTCCCTCAGCTTCCAGTAACAGACAACTCCGCTTACGCCAAAAAACAGAGCAGTTGCTACCAATATTCCAATAATCCACAAATCCTCCACGTCCTCGACACTTAAGACGGTCAGACACATGGGCTGCCACTGACCCCACGAGTCCAGCACGTATCCAGCCACGTGTGTGTCGGAGGGACAGACAGCTTCTCCTGGCACGGTCCACTTCGTGGAAAAAATCTTATCCATTGAAGAAACAGCCCAATTTATTAATTCCATATTGGTTCAAGTGAGCGCTGAAGGGTCACAGACGAGACGAAAAGCAAGCAGGGAGTAGTAAAAACTTAGGGGAGGGAAGAGCAGAAAGATATGCGACTTGCCTTGCCGAGTGCCGGAAATTTTGTTTGTTATTTTAAATTCTTTTTTATTTAAAATAAGCAAAAATGTTTGTCTGTACCTCTGTTATTCTAAATATTTTATTTAAAATAAACAGGAGCTATTGTTTGTGTACAGAACAAAATTAAAAGCTGGTAATTCACCATAAAAATGCTGATTTTTTATGATGTTTTTGAGAAAACTCATCTGTCAACGTCTTTTAACCAACAGGGGGCAGCTTCGAGACTTAATGTTATCACGAAGAGACTGATTTTGTTTATTCAGTATTTAAACTAAAAACAACCTTTTCAGAATTAGTTTCTAGTGTGTCAGTGATAAACGCTCGAACCACGTTCTTGTCAGAGACAAATCTATGTTGTTAGACAGTTTAGATGGCTTTAAATGAGTGTTTAAACTCTCAGTGAAATCTCCGTTTGTCCTGTGAGTGTGTGAACTGCTTGTCACCCGAAGTGCACCTGGAAATGACGACACAAGTAGGCGGGTCGACGCAGCGCGTCACCAGCTTCCGTTGAGCGAGGCGGAGCTCGCTAAACAGATACGTGACGTCAACCAATCAATCACAGCGTTTGTAGTTCATTCCCAAGCGTTCATGGTGAATGAAGTTTTCTTACCTTCGCCCAATGCAGTACCGGAAATGACGACAAAGTGGGTTGGTCGCAACGGCGTGCGTTCCCACTACAGCGAATCAGCGCTCGCCACGAGTGATTGACAGCTCACAGCTCTCGTTTATCCAATCACAGCTCAGCTCATAAACAAACGTGACGTGTCGGACACGTCGCCTTTAACTTTACCTTAGCACAACAGAAAGCAACTTTACAGACCCTTAAAACAACTCAAACGCTTCAAATTAACTTCCCAAAATTCTGAAACGTGGCAATCACAATTAAAACAGGCACGACTTAGCTACGTTTAGTAACCCAGCACTGCAGCTGCAGAACAAACACGGACTCGCTCGGAGCCACTTAAGGTCGGTTCCGGTCCACTTTTTAATGGAGCAGGAAACGGGTCTGACAGAACCCAGCCGACAACGTTCTAACAGTAATATGCTTTTTCGACCTGCTCTAATATATAAAAATACCACACACAGCAATCTCGCAGATGTTAACAGCTTTTCAGGCAGTTTGACTCGGCGGTCAACAAAGCTTTGTACCGGAGTCTGTGCGTGAACTGGACCGAACGGAACCAGAACCCCCCCACAGACCACGGGCTGGCAAAACTTCACCTAAAGCTTCCCACAGCGTGTTAAGGAGTTGAACAATAACAATCTCTCAGCTTCAAATGATAAAAACATGCAGAATCTGCCTGTCTTGAACACTTCCAGCCAAAATTATTATCCTTAGAGTTTAAAACTTGGATCCTCTTATGCAAACATGACGTTACAGTTCATGAGAGACCACAGATTTATCAATAAACTTTTAGAAAACACGTACGAGGGCCACCAGATGAAGGGAACATGAGGGAGACCATATATTGTGTCTTTAAACACATATAGTGTCACCCAGATGTAACTAAAGGATTTTAACAGGGGTCAGTATTAAGCTGACCTCTTTATCCTTAATTAATTTACTTATTCAGATTGAATAGTAATTTCACGGATTCTTTTCTTTTTCAGTTTACCCAATATTTCTGTGATCTTTATGATGGATAAATAAACAAAGCCATTAAGTGACAGAGACGTTAACCTAGTTGGTATGCCAGGCGACACTACCATTTATTTAAAATAAATCAACTAAATTAACACCATTACACTTGATTGACATGATTTCACTTTCTTTCAATTTAATACGTCAGCACACTTAAATTCAACACAACAGACTTCAATACTGGATGTTAAACATATTTAGTCTGTGGGCTCTTTAGCTTAAAATAGTTTCCAGCTTAGATTGAGAGAAAAAGATAGGAGGAAGATGGTTTAAAGGAAATTATCTTGAGCATGTTACCAAAGTGACACTTCTCATCAGATTTCTGCTAAAATCCAGGTACGTTTGTAAACCGCTCTTTACCTTTCGACGACGAGTCTGATAAAGAGATGGCACCAGCCTGTAAGATGCACAGTCCTTCAGGCCCAGTTCGTCTGAACTGGTCATTCGTTTACGTTTCCAACGTCTCCTGGGTTCCGCTTGGTCATCAGAAAATATGTCAGCTCCTGGCCTCTGACTTCAAGATAAGCTTATTCCAGGAAGGAATAAACAAAGTTTTGAGCTTACGCTCGTTCGAAGTGGATTCATAACAGCATGTTATACAATCCTTAGCTGAATGACTGTCCTTGGCGGGTGACAGGCATTCATTCAGCTCTTTGTCTTTGAAGCTCCCAGAAACTCTGACTTTCCAGCAACAGCTTAGAGCTTAAAAAAGGAAACAGAGAGGAGAGAAACTTGTCTCTTTTTCATTGGTCCACTTGTTATCACTATTCAAGGTGAAATTCAGCGCAGAGAAGGAAATTGTTTAGGAAAAGTATCTGAGTGAGAGACTTTCAGACGCTAGATGAGAGTTTTAGCTGAAACTCGACAAAAACAATTTCAGTGTAAGTCAGTTTGACATTTTAGCTGAACTTTGACACCTTTTCACTTGCAGAAATGACACATTGATGTTTCACATTTAAAGAATAACAGCATATAACATATATCATGAAAATGACAAAAGTTATTCTTTTGATCACATCAGCCTAAAATCAAAGACAGAAATAGTCTATTTTGGTGAATATATTCTCAGATTACAACTAATGGAATGATTTTGTGGTAAATGTCTTGCTTTACTGAGAGGTCAGTAAAGGTCATCTCTGGAACAGTTCAAAAGTACACAGGTATATCAAAGTGGACATGGTCATGTCCACTACACCAACACAACTCATGGTAATTGCCTGAACACAGGCTTGCAGAAACACTTACATAAACATGCACACATTCCACACATTCCACAGCTGAAGGAAGAAAGCTTTGTTACAGACGAGCTCAAGGGCCTCTTAACAGAATAATAATAATAATAATAATAATAATAATAATAATAATGAATTTAATTTAAAACGCACTTTTCATTAATGAGAATCTCAAAGTGGAACAAAATTAAAGGTCAAATATCCATCCATTTTCGTCCGCATATCCGGGGTCGGGTCGCGGGGGTAGCAGCCTAAGTAGGGAGGCCCAGACTTCCCTCTCCCTAGCCACATGGAGCAGCTCCTCTGGGGGAATCCCAAGGCGTTCCCAGGCCAGCCAAGAAACATAGTCCCTCCAGCGTGTCCTGGGTCTTCCTCTGGGCCTCCTCCCGGTGGGACATGCCCGGAACACCTCCCCAGGGAGGCGTCCAGGAGGCATCCTAACCAGATGCCCGAGCCACCTCAACTGGCTCCTCTCGATGTGGAGAAGCAGCGGCTCTACTCCGAGTCCCTCCCG
Organism: Garcialebias charrua; assembly: GCA_038048925.1. NCBI lineage: Eukaryota > Metazoa > Chordata > Actinopteri > Cyprinodontiformes > Rivulidae > Garcialebias > Garcialebias charrua. Next base: position 6,686 of record JBBPBX010075299.1, on the reverse strand, counting down.
GATGACTGAGCTTCTCACCCTATCTCTAAGGGAGAGTCCAGACACCCTGCGGAGAAAACTCATTTCAGCCGCTTGTATCCGAGATCTCGTTCTTTCGGTCACAACCCAAAGCTCATGACCATAGATGAGGGTGGGAACGTAGATCAATCGGTAAATTGAGAGCTTTGCCTTTTTACTCAGCTCTCTCTTCACCACGACAGACCGGTACAGAGCCCGCTTCACTGCGGATGCTGCACCTTTCCGCCTATCGATCTCACGCTCCAGTTTTCCCTCATTCGTGAACAAGACCCCAAGGTCAAATATAACAAATAAAATCAATAATAGTATCAACTAAGATCAAAGATAGAATCATGAGGAGGCAGAGTATGCTTGGTTAAAAAGAAAGGTCTTCAAGCCGCTTTTAACGTCAACCAGTGACTGTGGAGCTCTCAGGCAGTCAGGAAGAGAGTTCCATAGGCGGGGGGTTCTCGGAATGTGAAGGAGATTACTGTTCTGTGACCGTAGAGACCGGGTGGATGAATATTTAACAAGAATGTCCTTTAGATAATCTGGTGAAGTTCCATGTAAGCATTGATGGGTAATGAGAGCCGTTTTGTACTGAATTCTGTAGGTGACAGGAAGCCAATGAAGGTTATGGAGAATGGGTGTAATATGTTCAAATTTACTAACTCTCAACAAAATCCTTGCTGCACTGTTTTGAATATATTGAAGTTTCTGAAGGTATTTACCAGGGATTCCAATAAACAGGGAGTTGCAGTAGTCTAACCTGGAGGAGATAAAAGCATGGACGAGCTTCTCAGCATCATAAAAAGTTAGGGAAGGGCGAAGTCTGGAGATGTTTCGAAGATGGAAGAATCAGGTTTTAAACAGATGCTTAATGTGATTTTTGAATGTAAGATGAGAGTCCATTTTTATTCTAAGATTTGTAACAGAGGTGGAAAGGGGGATGTCTTGTCCAGAAAAGGAGATTGTTGTTATGGTTGATGTTTGTACCTGGTGAGGGGTGCCAATCAGTATGGCCTCAGTCTTGGAGCAGTTTAATTGAAGAAAGTTCTGATTCATCCATGCCCTTATTTCCTCCAGGCAGGTAGAGAGGGCAGTGAGTGAAGATGGAGATGACAATGGGGAAGATGAGGATGTTCCAGTCCTGATGTAAAGCTGTGTATCGTCGGCATAACAGTGAAAAGAAATGTTGAACTGATTAATAATTTGACCTAATGGTAGCATGTAAAGGGAAAACAGCAGGGGCCCCAGAACTGACCCCTGAGGAACACCACAGGAGACACAGACTGTCTGGGACGTAGCGGAGCCAAGACTAAAGCTAGATTCATACTCGACGCGTCGCACAGCGCGTGAGGGTGCACGCTCCAAAAGTGACGCAATTTCACAGTCCCCACCCCTGCGCGTTGGCCCTGCGCGTGGGATTAGCGCGTGTCGTGCACCTCTGAATTTTTGAAACTCTGCAAGCCTATGCGCGCGCCGTGGGCGCTATGATTTGATTGACAGGTCCTCACCGACAGCCTTCACCCTCTTCACGCCGGAGCCTGCAGCTGTTTGCGTTGCTGTGGTCGTGTAGACGGCGTCGCGACGCATGGAGGAATGTTTTGTGGCACAAATGTATTAAATTCTCCTTCATTCCTGATCTGGAGTCAGGCTTTTCTTTTGTTTTTTTCGCCAAAAGTCACGTGATTGCTTTCTCCTCCGCTGACTCCATGCATTAAAACCTCAAATAAAGACAACAGTTCAGCACGCGAGCGGAAAAGCTATTTGTTTTTGTGATGTGATTTCAAACAGTTCTTTTTCTATGGTAGATTTCTTCTTCTACACCTTTCTTGCAACATATGCACAGGTTTTAGAGGGTACTGCCACCTGGTGGTCGGTAAAAGAACAGCACTTTGCCATGCCCCGCCGTGCGACAACTATAAACACAGAGGCGACACTGTAAACATATTTCGCCGCACGGCACAGTGCACGCGTAGCACGCGCGCTCCAGCCTGCGGACCAAAGCGCGAGTCTAACTCAGCCGTAACACATTCCAGCCTATTGGAGAGGAAATATTTGAACCAGTCCAGGACAGTGCCACAGAGACCGACCTCCACATGAAGACGGTGGAGGAGGATACTATGGTCCACAGTGTCGAAGGCTGCAGTGAGGTCAAGGAGGGAGGGAGAACCAGTGTCAGCAGCCATGAGGACATAATTGGTAACTCTCAGCAATGCAGTTTCAGTACTGTGAGCGGCTCTAAATCCAGACTGGAACTTCTCATATAAAGAGTGTTGCAGTAGGTGGTCCTGCAGCTGAGCAGCAACTGCTTTTTCTAGCACTTTAGACAGAAATGGGAGGTGTGAAATTGGGCGGTAATTAGAAAAAATGTTGGGGTCCAAATTAGATTTTTTTTTAGAAGAGGCCTAATAATGGCAGTTTTTAGAGGCAGTGGAACATGACCAGATTGTAGAGACTTATTTATTATTTGTGTGATTAATGGGCTTATTGCAGAGTGATTGGATTTTATGAGAGATGAGGAGAAAGGATCCAGGGCGCAGGATGAAGGCTTCATTTTCTTGATGATGGCCTCCACCTCACTCTGAACAACTTCATCAAAGCTGCTCTGGGTCCCAGAATGCAGACGGGTAGATGGCACACAAAGATCAGGAAGGTTGTGGAGCTTAGATCTGATAGTGTCAACTTTGTTTTTAAATGACGAAAGGAACAGGTCGCATTTTTGAGCAGAGTCCTCAGGAGTTTGTTTAATGGAATTAAGCAGACAAGTTATTGTGGAGAAGAGCTGTTAAGAGTTACCAGGGCAGGTGTTGATGATGTTAGAATAATATTTGGAGCGTGCTTCTTTAAGAGAATAAGCGTACGCTTTCTGATGTTCATTGTATGCCAGCTTATGTACAGAGAGACCAGATGATTTCACACGTCTCTCAATGGCACGGCCAGTTGCCTTCATCTTACGCAGCTCACCAGTGTACCAGGGAGCTGAACGGGAGAAAGACACCATTCTCGACTTCAGGGAAGCATGTAGGTCCAGAAGCTCCTGGAGAGATTGGTTGTAGTAATCCACAGAAACATCTGCAGATGAATGATTGACAATGGTCAGGGCGTGAAGATCAGCAGACAGAACATCAGGGGAAATGTTTTTAAAGTCACGGAACTGGATAGGTCGTTTTGGGTTTGAAGCAGGCGAAGATGAAGGCACTTCCAGGGAGATGACTCTGTGGTCTGAGACACCCAGGTCATATACAGATAAGTTATTGATGAGTAAAGTGTCAGTAATCACCAAATCCAGAGTATGCCCCCTGTTGTGCGTAGGGACGTCAACGTGTTGAGTGAGGTTGAGAGAGTCCAAAAGAGACTTAAAATCTGTTGCTAAAGGTGAAGAGGAATTGTCCATGTGGATATTTAAGTCGCCAAAAAAATTTGTCTTCACAGGGGAGGTGCAGAAAAAAGTTAGGAGGTCATGCATCTCTGAGTTAAATGAAACATGCGATTTGGGAGGCCTATAAATCAATATAACATTCATCAGAAGTGGGGCTTTGAAGCTGAAGGCCAAACATTCAAAAGAAGAAAATCCTGAGAAACCAGATGTGACAGTTTTAAATAACTGCGATAAATTACAGCCAGACCACCACCACGGCCAGTGCAACAGGCTCTCTGCAGATAACTGTATCCAGAGGGACAGGCCTCGTTCAGAGAACTGTAGACATTTGGTTGATGCCAAGTTTCTGTGAGACACATAAGGTCCAAGTTCTTCTCCAAAATGTGATCATGAATAAGACATGATTTGTTGGATAGTGATTGTACATTAAAAAGTTCTATTTTAGCACTAGTTGGACCAGATTTTTTATGAAGAGGTTTAAACAGACTGAAGTCCACTCCACATTTCCCTTGCCACTTTGTGCGCTGTGGACTACAAGGGACCACAGACGCAGCGTTCTGATGACGTAATCGAGGTGCGACACATCTCTCAGTCCAGACAGAAACAATCGAGTCAGAGCTCACTTGTTTTGAATAAACTAATTTATTCCGAGAGCTTCTATGGATGTAACGAGGTCTACGCATAAGTCCTAGTTGTTTGATGGTGGAAATAGAAGGAGGAATGGAGCAGTTGTTAAGTTCAAACAACTGCGAAGCGGAGTAGGTCAACATTGTTGAGCCGGTGGAAGCTAGCACGGAGCTAGCCACTAACAGCAGGCCCACGGCTCCGAAAAAGATATACAAGAAGCAGTGAGAGGTAACTTGAATGAGCATTACCTTGAAGAGGAGCACAGGAGAAAATCTAGAACAGTCCAGAGGACACAGAAGTTGAAAAAGGCCGCAGGTAAGCGAACAATAAATGCAGCTACGTGGTTCTCTAAGCTAAATTTGTGCTGGAGCTAACGGGAGGTTGACAGCCCCCACTACTAAAATTCTGGTTAGACTAGTAAAGTTTACTACCTAAAGAATCCAGCAAACAAGTCAAATCTAGGCCTGGCTGAAGTCTCCCACCCTGAGCAAGCACAATGGCATCAGTGGAAAGGAAAAACTTCCTTTTAGAAGGAAGAAACCTTTAGCAGACCCAGGCTCAGGATAAGCGGTCATCTGCTTTGACTGGCAACTTATAACGTTTGCAGAGCCACAGCGCAGTCAGACAAGACAGTTGCTCTAAAACTTAATCACAGAAAGGTAGAAATGCCGAACAAGGGTTGGTGAAAAAAAGGGTAGGTGAAAAAAAACAGCAGAAAGTACAAAAAAGTACGAGGAGCAACAGCAACCAAGGCGTGCCCGCGTCCGCTCACACAGGTGAATAAACAGAGCTATTAAACTTTTATAAATCTATACCAATCAAACATATAGGGAAATATATTCTCTTATGAAGCCTTTCACCGTCTAAGCACACACATACGTCACAGAGCCTCTGTAGCAGGCTTCACACAGCAAACTCACACTTACATAAACATGCACACACACACACTAGCCTCCTCGCTTAAGCAAGACATGCACACATTCCACAAGCAGATAAGAAGAACTCTCTGTTACAGAGAGTTGCTGCAGAAGGGAGCTTTTTGATTTTTGATCAGGGCCTTTTTAAAAAAAGTAATAAAACTATTAATTTCTTACAAAACTACGAATCAGACACATATGAGTATTTGAAATGTAATCCTTTATGTTCTATGATTACTGAAATGTTTAATTATAGTATTTTGATTATAATGATGATATATTGTAAGAATTCCACAAACTAAAGATGTTTTCCACAGCTGGGTGAAGGGTGGGCAGAGTTGGATGGAACTTAAAGTCAAGTTCAGAATAACAAGTCCAAACTTGTTCTGACTGAAATTTGGAGCACTGCCCAAGTGAAGTCTGATGTATCCATTATGTCATCAGCTGCCAATGAAAAGTGAAGGCTGATGAAAACATTATGTCACCAGCTGCCAATGGGGGTCGAGGGCTGATGTAGCCATGAGGATTTAGGAAAGTGATGTAACCTATCTGTGAAGTGGGGTTGAGGCCCCTTTTTGGCTATAAAAAAGGCTAGTGGAGAAGTAGAAGCGGTTGATTTTCTGATTTTGAAGACTTTTGTGGATTTACTGGATACTGAACTGGACTCTCTGAAGCTGAACAGAAGAAAATTGGATTATCTGGAAAAGAGTCTCCTTTGGACAAAAAGGAGCTACTTTTCACATCAGCCTGGATTTTCTATTTTTCTTCAAAATTGGGACAAGCTCAGAGATGGAATAGCCTTCAATCTTGTAGGATTGAAGCACTTTTTCTTGCCTTTGGGATAACCCTTGTGGAATCTCCTGGGAGAAGGTAGGAAAAATATTCCCTTTTCTTATCCAAGGACTAAATTTATATTAAATTAATTATAACAGCACATCCTACTTAAACAGGATGATTAAGATCAGTTTTGCTTGAAGTCATCCGAACCCAGACAAGGATTGCCCTCGGTCTGAAAGCTGAGAGAACACTGTGTTCTTTCCACCTCTGAAAGTACCTTATCGGCTGACTGATCCAATGATGGATCATAACAGATTTTTCCTAAATTACCATTTTTCCTTGTGATTGGATTATACTTTTTTATGGGATTATAACACCTTGATGGATTTTATCACTTTTTGTGGAATGTATTGTACTTTTTTTTTTTGATGGGACTATACCACCTTTTGCTTTATGACGCTTTTGTGGAATAAACAACATTTTGTGGAATATACCATTTTTTGATTGGATTATACCACTTTTTGCCTTATGACACTTTTATGGAATAAACAACATTTTGAAGATTATACCAATTTTTGATTGGATTACAACTCAACTCAATTACAAATCGAACACCTTAAGCCCGGCCTGTGGAGACATCTTTAGAGAGCTGTAGAATTATTTGATTCTTTAAGATGCCAATCATGTACCTGATTTAATCAACCTGTATTAGAAGTGCTTAACGTTGTTAAACCCCTGCAACTATTAATTAAAGCAACACAAAAACGTACAAATCTGGATTTTCATTGACCCATATGATATTCAATGATGGAAAACTTGGTTCAAAGATAACAACAATATTTGTGGAGGTTTTAAACAGTTTTATTAGCTTCTAGAATATAAAACAACCCCCTAGGATTTTGTTCCTAGATCCTAAAACTAACCAGACCAGAAACAATTGCAATCTACAAGGAGGTAAGCTGTCATTAATGCACGTTTCCCCG
>JBBPBX010075297.1:0-17378 GCA_038048925.1 Garcialebias charrua | reverse complement strand
CCGGACGCCATTTTAGGTTAGCTGCCGGGCGCCGGGAGCCGGCCGAAGACTGGTGACCAGGATGGCTTCATATGGATTAATTACTAGCTGGAATCGCTCTGTGAGCTCTGTGGACGTCTCAGGCTGGAGCAGGAGCTGCAGATTGATCGCGCCGCCGCTCCAACACCAGCTCATGGCTTGGCTAGCAGAAGCTAGCCAGCTAGCTAACACAGGTCTCGAGCAGCTGCGGTGGTTCACTCGCCGGCCGCCGCGCTGCTCGGCCCGACAACAATCAACGCATGGCAACCTAAGATGTCGGCTTTGACCATCTCAAAGTAAGAAAATATATTTTTATTTATTCTGTAAATGTGAATAGCAATGTTTAACATTACAGTACACTACTGTACATGCTTAAATGTGTGCGCGCGCTCCGTTAGCATGATAATTAAAAATAAATAAAAATATTTCACCCCCTAGCTACGGCAGAATCGAGCTGCGAACCGTTCTTAGGTCCCTAACCCCAAAATTACACTACTTGCGGTCCGCCCCGCTCCGCAGGTCGCAGCTGAGCGTCTCAAACTCCAGTTTCCACTTCCTCCGCTCAGCTCAGGTCCGCCTGCATGCGCCGCTCCTAGACGCATGCGCGGGATTTGCGGGATCGCGCGATAAATCAAGTGATAAATAAGTAAGTCAGAACAAAACAATTCATTCGGTGGAAGAAGGAGAACAACAGTAGAGACTGCTGCCTTGATCTTCTCTCGTAAATGAGCGACAGGACATGGTTTGAGCAACAGGAAGTGAGGTATTACATTTTCAGAATAAAATACTTTATTTATTTATTTATTTCTTGTATTGCGTTTGTAGGCGTAGTCATAAATGATAGTTTGACAGCTTTTTTGTACAAATAAATCCGTATAGAGCTAGGATTAGTCCGCCCGTGGTGATTTTATTTTGTAAATACGGAAGTTGTGCTCGTTCCTTTTCCTGTTGGTGCGACGTAATCTTCAAAAGTTGACTCCGGCACAGCTCCGGCGTCCGGCAGAAATAGAAAAATTTCTAATTTTGACGGACTGCCGTCCGCTCTCCGCAGCTCGCCGCCGCCGTGCGGAGCCAGTGTAAATTCTGTCATTGATTATAATGGGTGCGTATTTGCTGCGGAGGTCGGACCGGAGCGGGGCGGAGCCGCAACGCGTGTGGTGTAATTTTGGCGTAACTCGTTCGTACCTCGGGGGTCACCTGTATATAGAGAGGGAGCAGCTACCTCCACCTACAGCATGTTAATGAGCACCAGCTGCAATCAATTAGGCTCCTACAGCCTCTAAACAGCTCATGCTTCTGCTCCAAATCTTTAAACAAAACCTCAAAAACCTTTAAACAATTTTATGTCCTGACTAAAATAAATTACATGCCTGGGGCATGTAACAGTCATCATTATTCAATATTTATTTCAAATTTCTTCAAACTTTTGGTGGATCTAAAATTTGAGAACTGAGCTTCCTTACAAATTCCTAATGATGGTTTCTTTATTTTTCAGGGGTGCTGAGTTAAAATTGAAAAAAAAAAAAAGAAAAGAGGCTAAAATCACTATTTCCTAAAAACATTCAGTAAGTGACAAACATGTTTAATTACACACTTCATATAAAAATATGTTTCTGCATTATTATTGTTTTAACCTTATAGGGTTTTGTTTATTTGCCCTAAAAACTGCTTCACAAAAAAGTAAATTTAATGAAGGCGTCAGTTGTTAGAAATAAAATTGTGTAGAGTCATTCAGAATAAATCAAATATGCTTATTTCTCACCTTCTAAAACGAACATCGGGTGTTTAATTCAGATGTTTTCAGTTTTCTAACTAAAATAAATGAATCGGTTTGGTTTAGTTCGAAACCTAAAAAAAAGTTTAATATAATGAGCAGTTTTATTCAAAATCTTAACATATAAAGGTTTTCCAGTACGGCATGTACTGAACATCATCTTTTACATTTCAATACAACAGTTTATCTTTTTGGCTTACACACAAGGGAGGGACTGATAAAACACGCTGAAATAATTTTTTATATTTACAGCAAAACAAAAATTAACAAAACATATTCTATCCAACGTTAAACGTTAACCGAAGGCGAGAATAAAAACCGCACCTCTTATTTGTATGTCAAGAGTAAACTTACACATTTTTAGACATTATTTTAAGTCTAAAGGAGGAAAACAAGAAGAAAGTGACAAACATTTGGCCCACTAATCACTAATAACAAAGTGCTTATTACTTTGGCATTACATAAAAGGATTTAGCCTTTTTTCTTTCTTTCTTTTTTTTTAACAGCAAAGCATTTAAATTGCTGATGTTGGGAGATTTATGTCACCATGAGAACAACAAATATAACAAATATTCTTTTTTTCTCCATAAACACCAGTCAACGCAAGCCAGTGGAACTGGAACACAGTTGTTTTAGCAAATATACAGCAGTTTTTAACAAAAAAGTACTTTAAATGTATCCATTAACTTAAGTAGACTTAAGAAATTCTATGTTATTATTTACTTATATGAAACCAGACAGATATCATAATGCAAATTTTGAATTATTTAAAACACACTTATAATTGAATGGTGCAAAAAGCTTTTTTTTAAAGAGTGAAACTAACTGGCATAGGATCATTTTCTCCTCATTACTTCAGTGTGAGTGTGTGCAGGTGTGTGACTGAGCCACGTGGTTTGCGCTGGTTAGAAATAGGCTGGATCATGTCAGGTGATCACACGTAAATCCCCGCGGTAATCCACCGGTGGATCGGGAGACATTGGCATCATGGCGCTGACACGTTGAGGGCAGGTTAACACGTTCTGATGCCGCTGGGTGGCTCGACGCCATCGTGTGACACCCGTCAATCAACCTTGGTGCCGTTGTGTAAGAAACACCCGACAGAGTCCACTCACTAAAAGAGCAAATTGACAAAACGCATACTGTAATTTTCTTGAATACTGTACATAAAATGCCTTTTGAAACAAAATAAAAGCTTTTTTCCCCTTTCTAGAAAAAAACTGCATTACTTTCAATATGAAATACTAACATGATGTGCAACAAAACAACATTATTAGGTCATGCTATGTCCATGCCAAACTCAATCTGCACTGTAAAAAAGCTCCCCGCAACGATACCATACACAGGTGCCTCATGCGTGTTTTTTATCCTGTTCTCCTCAGTTTCTTTTCACCTCATGGAAAGTTTATGTTGGTCGCAGCGCGCCCGTTAACAGCAGCCAGCAATCTGTGGAGCTGTTCTGTGGGAAATAAATCCAATTACGTGTTAAGAATCCCTCGGAGCAGCCGCAGTTGTGACCATGCAGGCGGTAAATCTGGAGCTTGGTGCTCTTCAGAGCTTTTAAAGCTGTCCTGCTGAAAACGCAGAAAGATACTTTCTCACTCCATCCGTTTTTGACACGTGTTTAGTCAGATGACCCCCCAGCTCTGCTTGTGAGGGGTTCAGTGTTTGCTTTTAGTGGCAGGGGTCAAAAGGAAGCTCGGTGAGCCCTCCGTGAACCTCTACGTATTCTTCAGACCACGACATGACGTCGCCGACGAAGTGGCCCCCGCAGGTTGCCTGGGTGTGGATCTCGTTGGGTGTCAGGACTCTGGACCAGAACTGGAGATCAGACAACTCTCCCGTGAAGGACTGAGTGACGTCGAAGCGGCCCCCCATTGTATCCTGTGGAGAAATGGGAGGAGACTGATCAATGATCTGAAACGTTGAACCAATGTGGAGAGAAAATTGATCAAAGTGTGTTTTTGAAATAAAAATCAAAGCAGTGTATACAATAAAAGTTATGGATACTTGAAATGTAGCAAGGACATTAAAACTGCTTTTCAATGAGGATTTCAAGCCCTTGTAACACAATGAAATGCTACTTTCTTATCTTTTTAAAACAATTAAGATGAATATTGATCATTTTAGAAAACGTTTTGCATTACCGTATTTTCCGAACTATAGGTCACGTTTTTTTGCCTAATTTGCATGCACTGCAACCTATAGAGAGGTGAGACCTGTTTATGGACTTTTTCCACAATTTTAGACCAATTTTTGGCTCAGATATGACCGTTTTTCATTTTGGCAAAAAATGGTGCAGTACCACTGTTGTCCGCTAGGGGACACTTCCAGAGAGTCCACCGACCGTTTCCAGCTCATGTGTCCGAAAAAAGCCTCCTCTGCTCGGACTAACTCTGTCGCTGCCCGGCCTCCTACTCTGGAGGTAACTTCTGTTAGCTGTGTTTGTTAGCTGTGTTTGTTAGCAAGACAAGTCAAGTAGGTGCAATCTATATTAGGGTGCGACCCATTTATGAATTTTTCCAAATTTTTGGCAATAATTGGACATTGGACCTATATTCCGGTGCGACCTATAGTCCGGAAAATACGGTACTTTAAATTTGACTAAGACTGGAATTATCCATACTTTGTTTTTTTTCTCTCTTCTCTTCAGTAAAATCACCGTCATTCTAACATACAGACATTTAAATGAAACGGGTGTTAGATATTTTAATTATCCTATCATCTCATAGCAATTCACGCCGGATGTCTTTCAAAAGAGAGATCTGGCCTCCCCACCTGCATGATTCAGATCAGTCCTAGTGGATCAGAGTCCAGATGTTAAGGGTCGGCTCAAGGATCAAAAATGTTGGATAATTTAATTATCCTAACTTCTCATTAAAGAATTAAGCCATACAAGGAAATTAGAAGAGCTTTTCAACCCAGGTTTAATCTTGCAAGAGGTGCAGTGTTGAAAAACCAGCATACAAGATGTTACATGTTGCTCCGTCTCCAAGCTCTGCCCACAGAGTATTTAAGCAAAAGCTTAAATACCTGTTATCAGACACAGACGAGGTCAAAACAACCTCTGCTTTCCAGCTTAGGGTCCTTGAAGTTTATCAGGTGTGCAGGCTCCACTTTGTTCAGACAAATCAACTTTAACTCACACATGTACAGTTCTATATTAAAACATTAGTAAGTGAAAACATCCATGACCTTTACATCCCTCATCAATAAGCTTTTTAAAATAAATGGTATAGCGCTTGTCTATCTTATTGAGACACTCAAAGCTCTTTACAACACAATCTGTGCCCTTGTTTACCCATTCATACAGCACTCTTCCATATCTATACAAAGAATGTCAGAGCTTTGTCACATTCATACACCAATGGGACACACATCAGAGGCAACGAGGGATTCAGTGTCTTGCCCAGGGACACTTCGGCATGTGACTGCAGGTGGAATCGAACCCCTAACTCTTGCATTGGAGGACAACTGCTCTAACCACTCAGCCACAGCTGCCCCTAAATAAACAACTGAACAATGGAACAACCAAGAATGAGATGGCTGACCAAGACAGAAATGGAACCATCTGCATTGAAAGCCAGTGACTGGGAGTATTTATGCTTTTATGAAGTTGAATAAAAAGTGTTTTTGACAAAAGCCACACTATATCCAAGTTGTGTACACATTTCCACCCAGAAGAGGAACAACTAATAATACTAATAATGTCACACAATGCCATCAGTGTATTTCCATACAAGACGAAATTAGTCTCTGCATTTAACCCATCCACCACCCGGTGGTGCAGTGGGCAGCTATTGAAAGCGCCCGGGGGGCAATTTGGGGATGAGGTGTGCTGCCCAGAGACACCACAATGTATGCAGTGACCGGGGGTCGCAACCAGTGGCACCTCAACTAAACAGACCATCAAGTGAGCAACATTAAAGTTTCTACATCACTTGGAAAAAGGCAAAGCAAAAAATAAATAAAAAATAACTCAAATTACAACTTTCACTCTCAAGGATTTGCATCGGCAATCAGTTGCTGAAAGCCAGAGCTCATAATAATAACAATAATAATGAATTTAATTTGTAACACACTTTTCATTAACAACATCTCAAAAGTGCTACAAAGTGCAACTAAAATCAATGATCAAATAAAACAAGTGATAAAATCAAGTCAAATCCATGAAAAAAATAACAAAAATAAAATCCATTAAAAACAATGATAATATCAACTAAAATCAAAGACAAAATCATGTGGAGGCAGAATAGGCTTGCTTAAAAAAAGGTCTTTAAGCCTTTTTTAAAGTCAACCAGTGACTGTGGAGCTCTCAGATAGTCAGGGAGGGAGTTCCAGAGGCGGGGGGCAGCCACACAGAATGCCCGGTCTCCCATGGTCCTTAATTTGGTTCGTGGAAGGTGAAGGATATTACTGTTCTGTGACCGTAGAGACCGGGTGGATGAATATGGTGTAAGAAGAAGTGCATGAACACTGGTGCAACCTTTGAAGCTACTACCATGTATATCATCGTAATGCAATGTTAAATTGAAACAGAGTTGTGGAAACGCTGAAGAAAGCGGGTCAGATAGCTCTAACATACACATGATCCATCGCCACAGAGTCCAACGAAATTGTACATGGCACGTTGACTCATTTTTGTTCGTTTAGTTCACAAAATCTTGACTGAATCAAACTGGTTTAAACTGTTGTGTAGATTTAGGGTATTTTTAAGCTCTGAGAGATTATGCACTCAGGATTTTGTTTGACGTGCATATAGATAATGTACATATTTATAGCTGCATGATTAAGCATTTTACAATCGCATTGCAGCCCTCTTAATAGTAACAGATTGAAATTGTGAGGTGCCTAAATGTTCCCACTCCTACACACTACCCATCATTAGAGAGCATGCTGATTGACTGACCTGCTCCTGACCCAAGATAAAGATCCCTCCTGGTTGTATTGGGTGCCAGGCTGACAGATTCTGCCCGGCACCTTTCTTCACGCCATCCTGGTAGGCCTCCCAAACTCCATCCCTTGTTGACCATGTCACACACACATGATGCCACTTTCCATCCATTACGTTTATTGGCAACGTCACCGCCTAACAAACAAAGAAGAGGAACAAAGAATGAGAAATGAAGAGACAACAACAACCACAAACAACAATCTTTGGTGCACCTCAAGGATCTATACTTGTAGTCTTTTCAAGTTAGGCTGAACTTGTTTACTCAAATTTCTGTATATTGGAAAAATTGTTAACCACCAATTGTTTGTTTATCATCAGTTTATTACAGCTAAGTTTGTAACTCAAGGGCATGACAATTTATCTCCCCGGTTGCTCCTACAGACAATCAAACAATTAGGTCAGCCAGTACTTGACAATAACAAGATTATTTGCTTTGCTGAGTTGTATGTTGACATCACTTCACTCAGCTCTGACGTAAGGAAGGGGCAAACACAACCACCTGTCTTCCGTTCATGGGTGGTTACGGTATTAGCTTTCCCAGTTGTTATTAGCTTTTCAGAGAAAAAAAGATTAAGGAGTTAATGGTGTGTCGGCAACTGATTCTTGGGTCGCCAAGACTCAGACAACGAGGGTCCATTTCTCGTTCAAAAACACAAATGATTATACCAATAATTAGAATTCCTAATGAAACACTTTTTTAAGAATGACAAATTATGGAAAACCAGAAATCCTTGGTAATGTTTTGTTAAATCTTTTTCAGAAGTAAATTTTTAGCACCTGGTGATTTAATCTTTTGGTTTACATGCAATGCTACAATGTATTGCAATTGCGGTTACCTTGTCATTTATAAGCAGCTCCATGGGGTTACTACCCCATTCCATAAGCACCAGCTCATTAGCTTGCCCAGGCACAGCATAGGAGAAGGGTGTGCCAAGACCAGGACCTTCCCTAGGCTTTAGCCACAGACAGATGGTAAGGGCGAAGATCTCACTGACCACTGATCGCTTCATCCTGGCATACATGTAATTGGTTCTCATGGGAAAATCAAGCAGGAAAGCACTGGGACGCTTAAGTTTCTTATCGTTTCCTGTTAAGATTGAGAAAAAAGTAGATTTATGCAATTTATCTTAAACAAACAAACAAACAACACACTTCTCTGTTTTTGACAGCCCATTGGCTCTATCAGGCAGGCTGAAGAGATTTAGTGTAACTTTCACCTGTCTGAACCCGTACCTGCAACTATGTATTCAGTATTACAGTATTATATTCAGTTACAGTTTAGATTTCATCATTTGCTTTTTGACCAACACACGAAAATATGAACACATCACTCCTGTCCTGTCCTCTTTACACTGGCTCCCGGTTCAGTTCAGGATACAGTTCAAGCTGCTCCTGTTTGTTTTCAAAGCTCTGAATGGACTTGCACCTCTCTACATCTCAGAACTTTTGAAAGCCCATCAGCCCGGCAGAGATTTACGATCTGCCAGTCAACACCTGCTGGAGGTGCCTCGCTCAAGGTACAAACAATGGGGAGACCGGTCATTTTCTGTTGCCGGCCCTAAAGCCTGGAACAGTCTCCCCCTTGAGCTGCGTGCCACCTCTGATCTGACTCTGTTCAAAACCAGACTGAAGACCCACTTGTTCAAAAAAGCTTTCAGTGTGTAACTTTTATTACTTTTGGTATTTTAATATGTAGCATTTTTTATTTCCATTGCCTTTTTATTTCCACTTGTTCAAATAAGCTTCCAGTGTGTAACTTTTATTACTTTTGGTATTTTAATATGTAACATTTTTTTATTTCCATTGCCTTTTTATTTCCACTTGTTCAAAAAAGCTTTCAGTGTGTACCGGTAACTTTTATTACTTGTGTTATTTTAGTGTTATTTTAGTATGTAGCATTTTTTATTTCCATTGCCTTCTTTTATTGCTGTTGTTTCCTATTCTATTTTCATTGATTTATTATTCCAGTTTATTCATCTTTTTATCCTGTTAAGCACCTTGGTCAATGCAAGGCATTGTAGGAAGGTGCTATACAAATAAAGTTTATTATTATTATTATTATTTGCAACTAGGATGCTGTCTTTGTATTTGAAAATGTACACAGTTAGAAAGAAAGGACAGACCTGCCATAAAAACAGCACACTCTCACCACAGCCATGCAGATGTATTTTCATTCATGTCTTCACAGTCATTAGTTGATAAGCAAAATGTAATAATGAAGTGTGTCCACAACATAAATCCCTTTCAGAAATAAAATACTTTAAAACACTTTTTTTTTTTGTAATTTGCATGAATGTAACTTTGTTTCTAAATTATTTTCAGTTACCATGATACTAGGTCAGAGTTAAAATAAATAAATGCTGATGCGTAAAACAGTTCTAACTCTTATAGGACCAAGCAACAATACACCATTTTATGTGTGTATAATGTATGTGTGTATACCTTGTTCATTGCTGTGGTGTAGTTGGCTGAGAACTGTTTCCAGCTTGCTATGATTCGTTCCCTGTAAACTTGTCTCTTTGTCTCCAGTGAAAGGAAGATGTTGTGGATGATCATCGTCAGAATGGTGATCATTTACATGGGGGTTGTTTCCATGGTCATCCCCATGGTGGTCATTTCCATAGTGGCTAGGTCCATGATGGTCATCATGATGTTTGCCATAGTGTCCATGGTGATAATTATTGTGAGCATCATGGTGACGGCTACCATGGTGGTTATTGTGATGGTCCATGTGAGGGCCATTATGGTGACTGCTATGATGGTTGTCATAGTGACCATAATGCTGGCCACGGTGCCAGTCATAGTTGTGGTCATGATGGTGATTGCCATAATGACTGCTGTGATGGCTGTATGGGTGGCTACCATGGTGGTTACCGTGGTGGCTGTTGTGGTGGTCTTCATGGTTACCAGTGCCATGGTGCTCAAAATGGTGGCCATGAGGATGGCCGGTGTTGTAGTGGTCTTCATGACCATGAGGATGACCAGTACCATGGTGACCATCATGGTGATTATTGTGTCCATTATGGAGGCTGCTGTTGTGATTACTGTCATGATGATCAATGTGGGGGTTTCCATGGTGTTCGTTATGATGACCAGTCTCATGTTGGTCCCTGTAGTAACTGTGTAACTGCTCTTCTAAAGAACTGATCTTCCTCTGAAGGAGTTCTCTCAGGGAGCTTGAGTAGGAGCTGGAGGAGTTCCTGGCCTATGGACACATAAGAGTCATTAGAAACACTTCCTAGAACCCACACAGCTTGGAAACTTTTCTACTACCTTTCTACTTCTGTCCAAAAGAAATAAGTAAATGCATCCATCGTAAAATTACAAAACTACTGTCTTTCACTTTTTTCTTTTTAGTATACCACATTTGGCCTTCAGTCATCTTCATTGACAATAATATTGTCAACAATGATTCATTTCAAAGATTCCCAAGTGAAGACAAATGAGGAGCAAGAATGTACTTGCTGCAAATTCAATAAGGAAGAACTGGGGTACAACAGTCAAAAGACCAGGAAAAAAAGGAACTCTAGTTTTTAGTTTATTTTTCTTCCTCTCAACTGTGCTTGTTCTCATCTTCCTCACCATAAATCCGGCTTTGTTCCCTGCCAGCACACACCATGAATAATAGCTTTGTCAGGGTGGATAACCCTAATTGAAGGTGAGGCTGCCTAGCACCCTTGAAGGTATGACCAGAGGACAGTGGTGTAGACATCTTGTTAAAGGATGGAATGACAGAAAGTAAATCTTGGCATTGCTTGTGTTTTGTCTGGCACCTTGCAGTGACATCGAAAAAGATTTCTCACAGCAAATTCCCCAAGACCACCTGCATTAATAAGAATCCCAGACAAGAGGTGTTTGGCAAGGTGACAGTATAGGGGTCATAAAATATGCAACACTACAAGCACAGATATGTCCTTGCATGTGACTGAGAAGAAGCCACTTAAAAAAAAATATAATGCAGTGTCCTTAATACTGACATTTCTCCCTTTTTTGGTAATGGTTTACAAAAAGGTAATTTCAAAGTTAAAAGTCAAAGTCAAAGTCAACTTTATTGTCAGAACTGCAATATGTACAGGACATACACAGGATTGAAATTGCGTTTCTCTCAGTCCATCGGTGCAACAGTAACCATCTAAACACTAAACACTAAAACATTTAATAAACATAAGCATAAAATATTAAAAGTGTAACACTGTCCTGAGTTTTTCCATAGTAGTATAAAAATATGAAAATTTACACCAACAATGAAACACCAAACCCCCCTAAAACACCAAACACCCAATGAACATACCGTATTCTCCAGTGTATAATACGCACTTTTATTGCTCATTTGAATATCCTGCGTATTATACACCGAAGCGTATTATCTATGGATTTTTTCCCATATTTTTAGACCAATTTTTAGCTCTGATTCGCCGTTTTTCATTTTGGCCAAAAATGGTGCAGTACCAGTTTCGGCCGCTATGGGCGCTAATGCGCCCTGTAGTCTGTTTATTCAAACTGTTTAAATTCATGCTGAATAGCAAATGTTATTCCAAAATGTTATTCATGAAGGATTTCTCTTCTCAAACCTGCAGTGAAGATTCAGTGACACTGTTTATCTCATTTTAGTTTGAGCTCAGGACAATCTCCTCAGAAGATACTTTTGTTTTTGTCCTAATTAATATTCAGATGAACAATATCTGTTTTTGCTATTATCATTAACATAGGTCCCATATGTGACGCTTTAATGACGTTGTTTTAACCAAACCAACAGGTTAACAGTGTTGTGTGTAGTGTTAAGATCAGTTTTTATCATAAAATGCTGACATCTGAAACTAACACTTTATCTTTATGACAATTTGTAATGTTTGATTCAAATTAAAAGTAATAAAAGTATTACTGTCCCTTCAGGAATAACTCCCAAAAAGTTCATTACTGAGAGCGATCAGAGAAGTGTTTCTGAGGTCACGGTTGTATCACTAGTTTCAATGGGTTTGGCGCCATCTAGTGGCCATAAAAAAGACTGTCACGGCAGCGCGTATTATACACCGAAGCGTATTATCTAAGGGTTTTTCTGATTTATTTCCAAAAATATGACAAAGCGTATTATACACCGGAGCGTATTATACACCGACGAATACGGTAAGCATAAAATGAAATAATAAAAGTGTAATACTGTCCTGAGTTTTTTCATAGTAGTATAAAAAGTATAAAAAGTATATCTATAAAATAAACTGAAGGTTCTAGCATTGACATTTGCAAAGAGTGGCACAGCAGCACAGCTTTGAAATTTGATTAACTACCAGGGAATGCTTCTGGAATAAATCAGGAACAAATCAGGAACTCGAGGGTAGTTAACCAGTACTTACTGTGGAACACACAGCCAAGCCTTATTAGGGGACTACTGGTTTGTTACCACAGGAACAAACCAGTAGGTAATGGTCAGGTAGTGATTAAGTAATGATTGGTTCCCAGCCCCTCCCTGGGCTGACACCTTACCGTGGAGGAGGGGTTTGAGTGTCCCAATTATCCTAGGAGCTATGCTGTCAGGGGCTTCATGCCCCTAGTAGGGTTACCCAAGGCAGACAGGTCCTAGGTGAGGGACAAGACAAAGTGCAGCCCAAAGACCCCAATGATGAGTAAAACTAATGGAATCAATGTTCCCTTGCCTGGACGTGGGTCACCGGGGCCCCACTCTGGAGCCAGGCCCGGAGGTGGGGCACGTTGGCGAGCGCCTGGTGGCCGGGCTTTTACCCATGGAGCCCGGCCGGGCACAGCCCAAAGAGGAGACGTGGGTCCCCCTTCCCATGGGCTCACCACCTGTGGGAGGGGCCAAAGGGGTCGGGTGCAATGTGAGATGGGTGGTGGCCGAGGGCGGGGACCCTGGCGGTCTGATCCTCGGCTACAGAAGCTGGCCATTGGGACGTGGAATGTCACCTCTCTGGTGGGGAAGGAGCCTGAGCTGGTGTGTGAGGTTGAGAGGTTCCGGCTAGAAATAGTCGGACTCACCTCAACGCATGGCTCTGGCTCTGGAACCAGTTTCCTTGAGAGGGGTTGGACACTCTTCCACTCTGGAGTTGCCCCTGGTGAGAGGCGCCGAGCAGGAGTGGGCATACTTGTTGCCCCCCATCTTGGTGCCTGTACGTTGGGGTTCACCCCGGTGAACGAGAGGGTAGCCTCCCTTCGCCTACGTGTGGGGGGACGGGCTCTGACTGTTGTTTGTGCCTATGCGCCAAACGGCAGCGCAGATTACCCACCCTTTTTGGAGTCCTTGGAGGGGGTATTGGAGAGTGCGCCTCCTGGGGACTCCCTTGTTCTACTGGGGGACTTCAACGCTCACGTGGGCAATGACAGTGAGACCTGGAGGGGTGTGGTTGGGAGGAACGGCCCCCCTGATCTGAACCCGAGTGGTGTTCTGTTATTGGACTTCTGTGCTCGTCATGGATTGTCCATAACGAACACCATGTTCAAGCATAAGGGTGTCCATATGTGCTCTTGGCACCAGGACACCCTAGGTCGCAGTTCGATGATCGACTTTGTTGTCGTCTCATCTGATCTGCGGCCGCATGTCTTGGACACTCGGGTGAAGAGAGGGGCGGAGCTGTCAACTGACCACTACCTGGTGGTGAGTTGGCTCCGATGGTGGGGGAGGATGCCGGTCAGACCTGGCAGACCCAAACGTATTGTGAGGGTCTGCTGGGAACGTCTGGCAGAGTCTCCCGTAAGACGGAGCTTTAACTCCCACCTCCGGGAGAGCTTTGAACACGTTCCGAGGGAGGCGGGGGACATTGAGTCCGAGTGGGCCATGTTCCGCGCCTCTATTGTCGAGGCAGCTTATCGGAGCTGTGGCCGCAAGGTTGTTGGTGCCTGTCGTGGTGGCAACCCTCGAACCCGGTGGTGGACACCGGCAGTGAGGGATGCTGTCAGGCTGAAGAAGGAGTCCTATTGGGCCTTTTTGGCTTGTGGGACCCCGGAAGCAGCTGATAGGTACCGGCAGTCCAAGCGGCATGCGGCTCGGGTGGTTGCTGAGGCAAAAACTCGGGCGTGGGAGGAGTTCGGAGAGGCCATGGAGAATGACTTCCGTACGGCTTCGAGGCGATTCTGGTCCACCATCCGGCGTCTCAGGGGGGGAAAGAGGTACGCGACCAACACCATTTATGGTGGGGGTGGCGTGCTGTTGACCTCAACTCGGGATGTTGTGAGTCGGTGGGCGGAATACTTCGAAGACCTCCTCAATCCTACTGGCACGTCTTCCACTGAGGAAGCGGAGCCTGGGGACTTTGGGTCGGGCTCTCCAATCTCTGGTGCTGAGGTCACCGAGGTGGTTAAAAAGCTCTGCGGTGGCAGGGCTCCAGGGGTGGATGAGATTCGCCCGGAGTTCCTTAGGGCTCTGGATGTTGTGGGGTTGTGTTGGCTTACGCGACTCTGCAATATTGCGTGGACATCGGGGGCAGTTCCCTTGGATTGGCAGACTGGGGTGGTGGTTCCCCTATTCAAAAAGGGGGACCGTAGGGTGTGTTCCAACTATAGGGGGATCACACTCTTAAGCCTCCCTGGTAAGGTCTATTCAGGGGTTCTGGAGAGGAGGGTCCGTCGGATAGTCGAACCTCGGATTCAGGAGGAGCAGTGTGGTTTTCGTCCTGGTCGTGGAACACTGGACCAGCTCTACACCCTCAGCAGGGTCCTGGAGGGTGCGTGGGAGTTTGCCCAACCAGTTTACATGTGCTTTGTGGACTTGGAGAAGGCATTCGACCGCGTCCCTCGGGGGGTTCTGTGGGGGGTACTCCGGGAGTATGGGGTACCAGGCCCTTTGATACGGGCTGTTAGGTCCCTGTACGACCGGTGTCAGAGCTTGGTCCGCATTGCCGGCAGTAAGTCAGGCTCGTTTCCAGTGAGAGTTGGACTCCGCCAAGGTTGCCCTTTGTCACGATTCTGTTCATAACTTTTATGGACAGAATTTCTAGGCGCAGCCAAGGTGTTGAGAGGATCCGTTTTGGTGGCCTTAGAATCACTTCTCTGTTTTTTGCAGATGATGTGGTCCTATTGGCTTCATCAGTTCGTGATCTACAGCTTTCGCTGGAGCGGTTTGCAGCCGAGTGTGATGCGGCCGGGATGAGGATCAGTTCCTCCAAATCCGAGGCCATGGTCTTGAGCCGGAAAAGGGTAGCATGCCCTCTCCGGGTCGGGGAGGAGGTCCTGCCCCAAGTGGAGGAGTTTAAGTATCTCGGGGTCTTGTTCACGAATGAGGGAAAACTGGAGCGTGAGATCGATAGGCGGATAGGTGCAGCGTCCGCAGTGAAGCGGGCGCTGTACCGGTCTGTCGTGGTGAAGAGAGAGCTGAGTCAAAAGGCAAAGCTCTCAATTTACCGATCGATCTACGTTCCCACCCTCATCTATGGTCATGAGCTCTGGGTTGTGACCGAAAGAACGAGATCTCGGATACAAGCGGCTGAAATGAGTTTTCTCCGCAGGGTGTCTGGACTCTCCCTTAGAGATAGGGTGAGAAGCTCAGTCATCCGGGAGGGACTCAGAGTAGAGCCGCTGCTTCTCCACATTGAGAGGAGCCAGTTGATGTGGCTCGGGCATCTGGTTAGGATGCCTCCTGGATGCCTCCCTGGTGAGGTGTATATATATTAGGGATGCACCGATCCACATTTTTCACTTCCGATCCGATACCGATACTTTAAAACTGGGTATCGATCGATACCGATACTTTTCCGATCCGATACCATTCAGGTGCCTTATGAGGCTGTAATAAATTATTACAGCCTCAGCCACTAATATCCACTTTAAAGCAAGGAATAAAAAAACACGTTTTGTGTTAGCAGGATTTAATTGTAACTAAGAAACTTATCCAACATTAATAAAACTTACCTCAAGTTGCCTTTTTGGGCATGCATAAATATACAGTATTTGTATACACTGTACTTAGAGAGAAGATTAATCTTCTCTTGGCTGTGCAAATTCTGCTAACACAAAACGTGTAACTAACTACCGGTACTTTTAAGTACTGTAGTTACTTTCACCCAGTCTCTTTTTCATCACATGCTTCCAAAAGTCAACAATTATGTTTGTATTCTGCATCTGTCTGTTAGCAAAATATCTTATGAACAACTGAACAGATTTTGTTTAAACTTTCAAGAAATAATCACTGAAGGGCTCTCTACGACTGGTTGACTTTTAAAGTACATCCAATTGAAGATGGCTGCCACAGCTAACTGAACTTATACAACACAAAATTGACTACAACTCAGTCAATTTGACAAAAAATTTAGATAAAATTTGTGTGGTAGTAGCTGAGACTCATTCCCAAAGCATATTCAAGGGATTAGTAGAATGCATAAGATCTTTCTTTAAAATTACAACGTTATTTATTTGGAATCAATGGTGTCGTCTGTTAGCAAAATATCTCATGACCCGCTGGACAGATTTTGATTAAACTTTCAAGAGATAATCACTGAAAGGCTCTCTACGACTGGTTGACTTTTAAAGTACATCCAGTTTAAGATGGCTGCCACAGCTCAGCCTTTTGTTTTTCATAATCCCACAGAGCTTTGGAGACATTTACAAGACATTCAAAAATATGCCTCACCTGTCCAACAGCATACAGGGGTTCACTTTGGATGTCATGGAATCACCTGCTGACAGCTTGGAGGAGGCTGCTTCTCAAAGTTTTGATGCCACTGTCCACACTGTTATCAGCGAGCAGCTGTTTAAAATGGTGACGCTGGGATCACATCAGCTGCAGAGGAGCTCGCTGAGCTGATTTCTCTGGTTAACTCCTCAAAGGGTTCCAGCAAAGTCACAATCTTTTCCAGCAAACCCCACAGGTTGGCTGACAGTGTTCCTGACAAGTTGTTTAGCAGTTTCTGGGTTATCCCTTTAGCTTTCACGTTGTCCAGCGGAAGTTTACCTTGCTGTTGAAACGAGTCCAGAAGTGATTTCTGTCGGCTCCGTTTGTCTTTCTCCCGCCGGGCTAAACAATCGTCATGCTCTTTACTGTGGTCTTTTTCAAATGTTTCATCACGTTTGTGGTATTATATGACGCGACGGAGCTTCCTCCTCTCTGTACAGCGGCTCTGCAGACACGCACGCGGCTCTGCAGACACGTACACGTCGCTGCTGTCTTGCTTTGCGGTGCTTCAAGAGTAAAACACATCCACACAGCAGACATGTTCGCGGACATGCAAAAATCAATAAACTCTGACCGACTCTGATGCCAAGATGAAAAGTTGGTTAGCCGTTAGCCACAGTCCTCCAGTCCTCTCTGTGTTTACTCACGTTTTACCTGGCTGCAAGGGGCAAACTAGGAAATGGATTTCCTGAATGTGAGGCGGGTCTTACTACTCTGGGCTCATAAAACACGCCTCCGTTCAGGAAATCCATTCCATAGTTTGAAGACAACTGCAGTGTATCATGGATCGGAAAGATGGCAGTCTCTGCTCTGAAAATCCGATATGTAAACAAGGCTGGTATCGGATACCAATACCGATACTGGATCGGATCTGCCCCATCCCTAATATATATATATATATATATATATATATATATATATATATATATATATATATATATATATATATGTATATATATATGTATATATATATATATGTATATATATGTATATATATATGTATATATATATATGTA
>JBBPBX010075296.1:0-14048 GCA_038048925.1 Garcialebias charrua | reverse complement strand
TATATAGATATAGATATAGATAGATCGATAGATAGATAGATACTGTATATAGATATAAAAAAACATGAGCTGGTTAAGACATTCCTGCAAGAAATGGGTCCATCGGTACAATATATTGTAAAGAATCCTGCATTAAAAAAAAAACATTAGGATAAAAATGTACATGTATGCTCAAGACATATGGATGAAAAAGCATTTTCTTTGTCAAATATTAAAGAAATGTGATGAAGTGCAAGAACAATCAGAAAGGACAGAATTATAATCTGTTGGAGTTTTTGCTTAAAACTTGTGAGAGGTCAAAGTTTTTAAGTGTTTTGTGAAGCGTTCCAGAAGTCTGCTGCAGCAAAGTGACAGATGTTCTGGTCAACAATTAAAAAAAGGAGCTTCAACTTCTGGTTTGCAGAATTTTAAGAGCTCAGGATGCACTGCCTTGTGATTTCATGAAGGGTTGGAGAAAGACTCATTTTATGGCACAAAATGCTCGTGGTGAATAATTTTCAGATCATACTGTGCATGAGTGGGCAACCAAAAGTACCCAGCTCCAGCAGCTTCTCTTTCTCTGTCAGGGACAGGAGGGACTGCTGTTACAGGCATCAGAGGAATCGCACCGCAGCCAAAACACTCACGCTGCTGCTTCCATCTCACTAAATAAAAAAAAGATAGAGCGGCTGCCTCCTGCAGATTTCAAATGATTTCACAGAAACGCTCAGAGGAAGAGGTGACGGTCATGAGTCAGGTGAAACTATCATTTAGAGTGAAGACCAACATCTGCTCTCCTGGCACTCCTCTGTGAAGCCATCAGCTCCAACATGTAAAACATGCGTCTGTGAATCCCAGTTCTTACCGTCTGTTTGAAGCTGTCCCTCTCCTCCAGGGTGAGCGTGTCAGCTTTGGCGATGACGGGGACGATGTTCACCACTTTGCTGAGACGACTCATGAACTCAACATCCAGAGGCCTCAGACTGCAGGACGACACACAACAGTTGAGGAACAGTGAAACATGTTCTGCTTCATGTAATGAAACAGAATGGCCACGAGAGGGCAGTGTCTGCATTCACTCAAACATTGTTTCATTCTCCTGGGTGTTTCAGGAAACTTCTTAATTAAACTCTGTTCTGATTCCATGGAAGTTTTGTGTCTTGTCTCAGCTCATCCTGCACATAGATTCCCAGCATGCAGTCTGCTCTCCAATTAGCCTGAGCTGAGTCGGGCCAGCCGGCTTCATTCAAACTCCCAGGAAGGCCCGCCTTGTTCCACACAGAGCGACAAGTATATCGAAACAGGATGCCACAGTGGTGAGCGCGTGTCACACCGAGACAGAAGGAGGAAAAGATCAACAGAGCAGCTCAAAGTCAAAAGTCACACAAGCAATGAGGGCCAAAAAGGGAAAACAAATATAATTCAAGCACATGAAAACAAACTTATATGTATTTTATTAGCAATAAAAATGGCATGAATTGAATATATGCAGAAATGCGCTGGATCCTCAGCTGAGAACTAGTGTTTAATCCAAAAAATGTTAAAAAACTAAACTTCTGCTCTGAAGCTGAAGATGTTTCTCCTCCCATCCAGGAAGTTTCATTTAAAACTATTTGGAGTTCCAGTATTCATGGAGCTGCATGAGAGGCCTGGTTGTGTTCTTAGATTCAGCTGCAGATTAGACGGGAACTTCTCGTCCCGCACGATGGACGCTCATTGTATAAAGTGCAACTATCAGCAGCTAGCTGTAGCACTTCAGATGCAGAACGGGACGTTTGCAACAATAATATAATAATAATATTACTGCCACAGTAACTCTGTTACACCAACCAGGGGTGGTGAAGCTCTTTGAAGATGGCAGCAACGTGCCTCGGCTGTCAGCTCGTCAGTCTGGACAGAATTAAACCGTTTCTGTAAAATGAGGTTAATCAAGGTTAATCTAGCCTGGTTAAAACCAGACCCTTGTCCTTCACTTCGCTTTGTACTAGGGTCTGGGACTTGTCCCATAGACAACGATTTCTCCGGTTGATTTTTGACCGGACCAATCAGAGAACAGAAGGCGGAGTTTTGAACGACGTCGACTGACGTCGTCAGTTAAAATGGCTGCCGCCACGAAGGAATTTTCATGAAAACAAGGTAAAAAACTATTATTTCTCTGCTGAGAAAAAATATATTTCTTAGCTGACGTTATATCAGAAGTGTTCCTGAGCTTAACAGTTCCTAAATCAATTCACGAAATGGTCAAATCTGCTGGATTTAAATAGTTTCGGTTTGACATTTTCCAAACAGCCTCGGGTGCGCTACGAAAATAAATGATAAAAAAATCGAATTTTATCTCAAATGTTTCATCCAGGCCAACAGTCAGTAAATTAAAGACATATAATTACACACTGGTAGCAGAAAAAATATCCACCGAGTGGTTTCTGAGCTATTTATCTGAATAGCCTGGACCTCGCCAGGCTAAACTAACAAAACTCCGCCTTCTGTTCTCTGATTGGTCCGGTCAAAAATCTACCGGAGAAATCCTTGTCTATGGGAGAAGTCCCAGACCCTAGTCCAAAGCGAAGTGAAGGACAAGGGTCTGGTTTTAACCAGGCTAAGGTTAATCAAGAACTATCTACAAACGTTAAGATGAGCTGTTCTTTAAATCAAAGACACATCAGTACAGTTTGTTTAAAAAGAGCTCGTTGGATGATTGTTTTTATTCATTCTTGAACACGTGGAAAAAACATGTTTAAAACCTCAGCTGCTGAACTGTAAGGAATAAATCAAGAAGGAGATAACGTTTTAATATATTATTATATTTATATATTTCAGAATTGAATTCAAAATCTTACTTGTTATCAACAAAGTCCTCAACAACCTAGCTCCATCTTATATTTGAGATCTTACTGTTCCATATTTTCCTAACAGAGCACTTCACTCTCAGACTGCAGGTTTACTTGTGGTTCCTAGAGTTTCCAAAAACAGAATGGGAGGAAGATCTTTCAGTTCTCAGGCTCCTCTCTTATGGAACCAACTTCCAGCTTCTGTCCATGAGGCTGACACATTGTCCAGTTTTAAGACTGGTCCAGTTTGAAGACTGGGATTAAGACTTTTTTTTGATGAATCCTATAGTGTAGTTAGTAGAGTTGTCTTGTTATGCTGCTATAGGTGTAGACTACTAGAGGACAAACTGACTTCATTTCCTTAAATGAATTGTTAAAACTGAACTGTTTTCATTTGATACTATTTCTGTTTTAACAAGTGATTCTTGCCCTGCCATTGTGTATCTATTCCTCTCAAACCCAGCCGGTTGAAGCAGATGGCCGCTTGTCCTGAGCCTGGTTCTGCTGGAGGTTTCTTCCTCATGAGGGTTTTTTTCCTTTCCACTGTCGCCTTCATGCTTGCTCAAGATGAGAGTTCTGTGATGAAGTTAAACTCAAAGCAGTCTGCTCCTCACATAAATAATGTTAAATTATTATTTTTATATATGAATGTTTCTGTTCAGTGCTTTAAGATGACTTCTGTAGTGAATTGGATCTATATAAATAAACTGAACTTAATTGAATTAATTTAGGATATGCTTTGGATCTTATTTTATGAATTTAATTAAAGTCAGCAGGAGGCTCACCAACGAGCCAAATAAACTTTTGGGCAGCATAACTAAGACATCTCACTCTGCGTGATTACATCGATGAATGTGCTGATGTCAGTTTGTCAGGTCCAAACATGTCGTCAGTTTACGGCTTCCTCAGGTCGGCTGTGAGAAAGACATTTGACATTTCTGGTTCCAGAAACGAGAAGAGACGATCAAGACTGCATCTGACCGTGAGCCGACGCTCGAGTAGAGTTCAACGAGTGTCCACAGACCACAGGTGCATCACACGGGTCTGTGGCGAGGAGGCTGTCTTAAAATGTGCCCGAGCACAACAAGAGTGGCCTTCTAAACTGGTTTTTAATCTCGTTATAAAGTCTGATTCAAATTCCTGATTCAGCTGATGTGTGTGCAGGAGGATCGTTACCAGTGTCCGGTTGGAGGGATGAAGTATATGCAACAGTGCACACGGGAGTCCGGGATCCGTTTCTTCCTGTTGATGTTGATCTCCTCCTGCAGGTAGGTCTCATATTGATCATTGATGAACTTCATGATGGGCTGCCAGCTAAACAGAGAAACCAGTTCAACTTGCGTACAGTGAGAACTACTTTATTTAGCTTTAATACAGAACTCATCCACGTTTTGTAAACATCAAGGACAAGTTGGAGAAATCTCCCTTAAAGAACAAAACATCCTTCATGCAAAGAATCAGCACAGGAGCCGTTAAAGTGACAGTTACGAGGTTCTGTGAAAACTTATGAACAACTATCTTACCTGCTGCAGATAAGACATTTAATAAATAATAATAATAATAATAATAATAATGAATTCAATTTATAACGCACTTTTCATTAGTGAAAATCTCAAAGTGCTACACACATTGAATGCTACACACATTCATACACCGGTAGCGGCAGACTACCATGCAAGGTGCTTTCCAGTCCTACCGGGAGCAACTCGGGGTTAAGTGTCTTGCCCAAGGACACAACGACACATGGTGTGGGGAACCGGGATTCGAACCGCCAACCTTCCGATCGGGGGACGACTGCCATTACCACTACGCCACGGCCGCCTTTGACTTTGATGCATTTGACTGACTTCCAGTTGGAGAAACAGTTGAATTCTGACAGGATTGATGAGCTAATGACTAGTCAGAGTGGAGCCAAGCCCAAATCAGATGGCTGATCTTTAAAAACTACAATATACATTTGTTCATAGAGTTGATGCAGAAACCATCTAGTAATCCATGACAGCACCATTCATTTCCCCTTCCATGACTATTTTCAAAACAGTCTTCAGTTGTTCCTTCTTTTTTCTTTTTTTTGCAACTGTATGTTCAGCATTTGTTGAAGCGCTCATCTTCTGTGATTTTTGTCAACAGGGGAAGGAGGAGGGAGAGACGAGACATGTTGTGTTGAGCTGTTTGTACCGAAAGTTTCGGGGGGGGGGGGTATGGGCTCAGTGTGAGGGAATCGGAACTTTAGCTTTTTAGCTATTACGCACCGCTAGCTTTAGCTTAGCACTACATCAGTGCTGGCAGTTGTCAATGGGTGGGTGGGGTGTGTGTGTTCGAGTCTGTTGACAGGGCGGGGCACCCTGCTTGTATAATGGTAGAGGAAACACTGAACTGTCTTTCATGTCAAAGTTTTGAATTAAATTATCTTACATTGATAAATCATGGTCGTTTAGTGACTGTGATTGAAACTTGCTAGTTATGTTACACATAAATACCACGAGGTGTCGTGTATAAACCTGTCACGATAACAAATTTTGCTGTGCGATTAATTGTCTCAGAAATTATTGCGATAAACAAGAATATTGTTTGAAATTTGACAATAATTAGTAATTGTCAAATTTAAGAAGAAATGTTGGTTAATTTTTGAGTGTAGTACCTTCTTTGACCACTGGATGGCAATATAAGACTTTTTGAACCAAAGGATGGATAGTGAGGGAGCAAGCAGTGTGCCTCTTTAAGAAAAATGGGAGAGAGGCCCCTTGACGTGACATGGGCCGTCTCTCCTTTTATTCGGTTTTCAAAATGGCAGACGCTCGATGTGGTTGGAGCTCTTTAGCATAACATTTTTCACACAAAGCTTTTGATAAAAAATCTAAACAAGTACTCTGCTTCTTTTTTGCAGAGAAAAACAACTTTTTACACGAAGGCACAGGTTTGAACGGTGAATTTTGGAGCTTTAACAAGACAGAGTTTTTTTTCCCCGAGGTCAGCCTGTTAGCTTAGCTTGTAGCTTAGCCTCTCAGCTTAGCTGCTTTTAACAATCAAAAACGCGATTTTGGATGGTTAAAATGGATTTTAAAGAAAAGTGTAAAAAGAGAAAGGGAGGGGTCAGAGTTGATCCTTTGTCATCTCCAGTGTCTTCAACAGAAAGAGACACGAAGAAACGATAAAGCCGATAAATGAAAATGAAGGCGATAATTTTCATTTATCATGCTATTAACTGATTTATTGTTTATCGTGACAGGCCTACTTGTGTACTGTGCAGTGTTTCCCCTACCTCTGTCCAAGGCATAGGCCCCACCCTGTCGAGTGTCCTGCCTACCAAACCGTCCACCACCACCACCATGGTCGACAACTGACGGCACTGTCATAGCACTAAGCTAGTGGAGCACAATACAGATGCGCTAGCTAAAAAGCTACAGAGGTAATGCTCTGTTTCCTTTAGTGGTTTCCATCAACCCCTCACCCTGGTCGACAACTGTTGGCACAAACAGCACACAACACAGACGCGTATCCGTCTCCCTCCTCTGTTGACAAAAATCACGGCGGAGATGAGCGCCAAGTCACGTGACCTAGGAGGAACACTGCTGCGGCTCAGTCTCACAACCGCAGCACATTTGAAGTCAGTCTGAAGGCCGAGATACACTCGAGCGTCCTCACGATACGCCTATACGCAGCGTACGTACGTCAAGGCAAAAGCGTAGCCCCGCGTAGCCCCTCAGGGCATGTACGCGCAAAGCTTTTTTTTTACGTCCGCGTGCGCGATACGCGGTGTCTACCATAAACTTCCCCGGCGCCGGACTGTTTTGTATGTTACACAAATGAAATAAATTCCCCTTCTTTATCGCTGATCGGGCCTTTTCTTTTGTTTTTTTGCCTAAAGTCAAGTAATCACTTCTTCCTCCGTTCACTCCATGAATGAAATGAATGAATTCAGGTCCTACCTGGGTGCGCGATGTTTTAAATATCCCTGGTGGGCTGTGTGCTGCAGGAAAAGCACTCCCTGTTATTATTTTTATTTCTGAGAGAACTTTTTACAACATATATAGTAGAAACACCGCATGAACACCGCCGCGGTCTTCAGCGAGCTACATGAGCTGGCTGTCAATCATTTCAGTAGGCGTGTCAGCAAGTAACCAATCAGCGAGCTCAGTTGAGTCCCCTCCGTGCTCAGCTGCTCATATTACAACAAGGAGAACGCGAGCGTTTGAAAGCTGAATAGTTTACGAAGTATAGCAGCAAAACACATGCGCACAATATGCGCGCGTAGAGTGGCGTACCTGAGGACGCTCAAGTGTATCTCGGCCTTAAAACCCCACAGAGCTATTTTTGTGCTGGCCAATAATGATTTGCTGTGGCAGCCATCTTGAATAGGATGGATTCCAACAGTAAAGAAGCAGTTCAACCTACGATTACTTTGTGGAAGTTTCATTAAAATGTGTGTGGTGGAACGTTTGATAAAACAGCTCAAGAGCAGTTTGAAACAAAGCTGTTGTGATGAGTGGAGCTCAGTGTGTGTGTTGGGGATGTCTCACAACAATCTTAGTAGCTCAAAATCTATGAAACAGACTCAATTATGCGCGGCTTTATGTTAGCTGTGGCGACCATCTTGAATTGGAGTGGCGCCAACAGTTAATCAGTTTATTCACTTTCTGTGATTATTTTTAACAGTTTCATTAAAACATTGGTTCATGAGATATTTTGCTAACGCGCAGCATTGCCCACTCAATAAAACAAAGCTCCTGTGCATTCAATGCTGAGTGTGTGATGGGGGCCACTACATATTCGACCTCATGACCTGTGAAATGGATGTGTTACTTTAGTTTAGCTGAAATCGGTTCGCTGCGGTGGCCATCTTGAATTGGGTTGACTCCAAAACGTAGTCAGTGGCAAATGTGCATGAAAGGCTCACGTTTGAGTGTTTCTAAATCTGTCAAGTGGTTGATGAAATATTTTTGCTAACAAAGAGACCAAAAAAACCACATAAGCCACCTTTGGCCTTTCAGAGACAGTCAGTGTGGCATGGACAGATGTTTAAAGCGTCATGAAACGACACTTGTGAGAAAACATGGACCCTCTAGACTGGAGGGCAACAATGCCCTTTGTCCTCAGTGCTACTTGGACTAGCCATTAGCTCTTCAGTTAAGTCAGAACTAAACTTCTCCCAGTTGACATCATTCTAAGAGTTATGTACAACAGGTAAGATATTGGTTGTTTACAGACTTCTCACAGATCTTTTAAACCAAACTTGCACTATCGTTTGGGTACCGGTACTTCTGCTTGTATCGTTTTGATGCTCCCATGTAGTGAACGAGTGAGAGCAGCAGAGCAGCAACCGGGGTGGAGTGTGTGTGTGTGTGTGTGTGTGTGTGTGTGTGTGTGGTGTGTGTGACCTCACTCACCAGTTTTCATTATTGATTTGATCCCCAAAGCCTGGAGTGTCGATGACTGTCAGCTTCATCCTCACTCCCTTCTCCTCCACATCTAAACAAGCACATGTTTTAGTCTTTTACAGGACCATTCGCTCTGGAGGGATGAAGTCATTGTGAAAACACACATGCTCCGATGATGTTAGCACCATGTGTGTGTGGAGTGTGACGGCTGAACCTGAACCAACCGTGACTGATGGACTTGATCTCCACCGTCTTGGGGATCCTCTCCTCCGGGTCGGACTGCACCGTCTTATTACGGCTCACCTTGGATTTAAACAGCGTGTTCATCAGGGTGGACTTCCCCAGGCCGCTTTGCCCTGATCATAAACACACACACACACACACACACACACACACACAAGCGTGTCAGATTCACATGTGTTTTTAATCCTCCACATGCAAAAATAAAAACCCTCCGATGACTTTCTCCTCGACAAAACTGAAAGACTGCAGCAAATGGACATGACATGTGTGTGTGTGTGTGTGTGAGGTGCGTAGCAGGAAGCTGTGGGGTCAGATGAGCAGTCTGTGGGGCCTAAGAGATGGATGCCACAGACCACACACACAAAAGATCCCCCACCAGGTGCTGAACTACATGAGCTGTCTGTAGTGTTGTACATATCGAATGAACGTGGTCGTCTTTGCGATTCATCGTAAAATAAACAGACGGCTCATATTGAAGGACGTAGTGAGGCACACGAGGAGTAAGTGTCTTCAGTGTAGCTGCATTGTGTGAGGATGCAGATATCATGTGTTCAATCCCATTTAAACTAAGAGCATTTTCATCAGTGTTTTCATCTGGATTCTTTGCCAGCTGTTCAGCTCCACCTCAAGGGACTCATTTGAGGACCAAAATATTTACATTTTGAACCGAGAAGAGGGGAGGGGTGTGTGTGAAGGGATCCATTTATGTAAAAAGAGAGAACCCATCTTTAAACAGAGGAGGAGATCTCACATTTCAGCTTTTAAAAACTTAAAATGCAGCTTTAGGCCTAAACAATAATTGTTTTCCGGGTGCTTATGTAGCTGCCCACGGCTCCACCCGGGTGTGGCCCAGGTGTGATGGGTTAAATGCAGAGAACCAATTTCATCATTGTATGGGAACTTATTTACATCTTCACTTGTAAAAAAAACACAAAAAAAAACATACATATATTATATAAGGTTTTCAAAAATCGTTTCCACCATCCGTCCCAGACCCATCTCGGTCCGCCTGTCTGCCGGGATCGGGGTCCGGCCTTTATGATTATGCGAGGCCGGGGTACGGGCAACAGCCTTCTGCGAGTCAGCAGCTCGAGTCAGCAGCTCGAGTCAGCAGCTCACAGAACACGCAAGGCTGGGAACCGGAGCCCGAGCCCCAAGTCGGCAGCACGGAGGATCTTCCGCGGTGACCAGTGGAGCTCGGAGCCAGGGACATGCCCTGTCCAGCCTGAGCGGGCTCTGAAACTCCGGGGAGCTTGGCAGAGATCCATTTAGTTCGCTCTGAATTTTGTCGTCGGCCACCAAGCACAAAAAACGCCTGCACTTCAGCATTAGACCAAGCCCTCTGGAGTGAGGGTGAAACGTTTCTACTAAAAAGAAATTGTCCAGATGAACTGATTGAGAATGAGCGGATTTGATACCTGGACTATTGAGAATGAACTTTCTGGTCTTGAACCACTTTGGACATGTCTGCCTGCCTGGGAGGAGTCGACGAGGGACAAGCCCCCAGAAACCATCTTGGCTACAGCAAACTGGTTGGTCCACTTAAGTTGTTTACTTGGTGGGGTAGCTTCAGTTTGCTTTGGACTGCTCTGACTGACGAAGCCCTCTGGAGTGAGGGTGAAACGTTTCTACTAAAAAGAAATTGTCCAGATGAACTGATTGAGAATGAGCGGATTTGATACCTGGACTATTGAGAATGAACTTTCTGGTCTTGAACCACTTTGGACATGTCTGCCTGCCTGGGAGGAGTCGACGAGGGACAAGCCCCCAGAAACCATCTTGGCTACAGCAAACTGGTTGGTCCACTTAAGTTGTTTACTTGGTGGGGTAGCTTCAGTTTGCTTTGGACTGCTCTGACTGACGAAGCCCTCTGGAGTGAGGGTGAAACGTTTCTACTAAAAAGAAATTGTCCAGATGAACTGATTGAGAATGAGCGGATTTGATACCTGGACTATTGAGAATGAACTTTCTGGTCTTGAACCACTTTGGACATGTCTGCCTGCCTGGGAGGAGTCGACGAGGGACAAGCCCCCAGAAACCATCTTGGCTACAGCAAACTGGTTGGTCCACTTAAGTTGTTTACTTGGTGGGGTAGCTTCAGTTTGCTTTGGACTGCTCTGACTGACGAAGCCCTCTGGAGTGAGGGTGAAACGTTTCTACTAAAAAGAAATTGTCCAGATGAACTGATTGAGAATGAGCGGATGTTGTCATTATTGTTTTAAAATCTTTAAAATAGGCCCAGCTGCTGCTCCGCGTTCTGAGTGGCAAATGGCAGATCGGTGTGAAAAGTTTTGAAAGACCCAGTGATTCCTCCCCTGACCAATCAGTGATCGACAGTGCGCTGATGTCACGTTTTAGGGTCCTGCTTGGACTCAATGGAATCGCGGAGAAGTAGTAGGTACTGAAAAAACAGGGCGGTTCCACGAGTAAGGCCCTGTGGACAAGAACACAAAACCGACCTGAGCAGGGTAAAGCAGGGCCAAGGAGGAGCTGTGGAAAAGGGGCATGTCTCAAACTCCACACTCTGTTCTTTGAACTGAGAGATCTCTTCGAATGAGAGGCGAAACGTCTTCTGTTACAAATAAATTTGTTGTTTTTGTCTTGAACTTTTTTTAATTTACCATGTCCTGGATGACTGAGAATCTTCACCAGCATATGGATTAAAATACACTCAAAATTAAAGTTATTTGATGTTACGTAACGGCATATTAAAAAAAATTAGAAAATGATGGTCTCGCATTCATACATACATTTCTGTGGATATTTACATGCACACAGCTGCAGTAGCAGCTACATGTCTCAGCTTTGAGCACTTCCTGCAGGAATATCATAATATTTATGCCCAAAAAAAGCTTGCAATGCAAAACAGTGAGCACAGTATATGTTTGTGAGATAGCATTTGCATGAACAGTCATGACATTTTTGGGACTGGAGTAGTTTTAAAACAGCAGTGGTCCACTTTGGTCCTGGCTACAGTTGCAATCTGTAGAAGCATTCACTGCAACTTCAAAAAGGACAAGTAAAAAAAAAAAAGTATAAAATATAATGTGCCTTTTCTTCATATATATCTGGTTGTTAGTCTGAGTTGTGGTCTGTTAGCATTCAGGCAACTCATTTTGGTGCATGAGTTGACTGAATGTGACGCTGGTGTAAAAGAGCACATTCGTCCCGGACCTGGCAGCTTCACAAGCTGTGTTTCCATCCATTTTCATTTCGATTTTTGAGCTAATTTTTGAAATCTCGCAAATATGTAAATACAAATTAATGCGAAGCAGAAGTGTTTCCATCTGCTGGCTTGAAGCGCATCTACCAAGCCACGCACAGCGTCATTACGTCAGACGTCAGCGTCATTACGTCAGACGTCGGCACTGCGCATGTCTACAGTAAACAGGAAGTAGCAGTTGAAAACAGAACCTGGCCACACATCTCGTCAAAAAGGAGAGAATATTTCAGGTACGTGTTGCTATCGGTCGAGTTGTATTTATTCTGTCATACAAACTAGTTTTAGCGATGTTACATGTTGTCCGGAGCGGAAACAGCTGATCAGTCACGTGACGTGAATGTTCGCTTCGGCAGCACGAGTCGGCAAATGTGTTTCCATCTGTCGCTGTGCGCATCTGCTCATTTTCGAACATCCCAAAAACCACCTCAAGCGAGCGTATAAACTTTTTGGCGAACTTGAGAAAGTAAATACGGATTTTGCCGTTTCCATTAAGCTTTTCTGCTGCGATACTTCAAAATGCGCACCTAGAAACCTTGATGGAAACACGGCTACAGACAGCCGAGCCCTCAGGGTCTGCAGACGGGGAAAAAGGTGCAACATGGAAATGAAGGTGCTGATTGTGTAAAAGTTCATTCAGAAGCAAAAGTAAATTATAAAGTTAAAGCACAAAGGGACGTAAAGGTCACGTATACGATGTGAGAACACTGAAGTAACCATGAATGGGTGCAGTTTTAGAGTTAAATGAAGACACCACTTTGACGTGTTTGCACAGATAAAAGCGGAGCAGGTTTCTGTCCACACGCTAATTAAAATGAAAACAGGTGAGTTGAAACGTGCTCCATGGCTGCCCGTCCTGACCTTTAGCCTTGCTCTGGTTCTGCAACAGAAACGTTGTTCTTTCTGTTCGGCACCATCTCATTATCCTTCATGCAACTCTTTTACACCAACAAAAGACACGAGGAAGCAGTGATTGACGCAGGAGGGACAAACTTTTATAAAGCAGCACCGTTAAGCTTCTACGTGTAATCTAGGAAAGAAACCAAGAAATTCTACTCTGACGTTTTTGGACCAAACCTAAAAGACAAGTCAGTTCCAGCGTCACAGCAAAGAAGCAGACTTGAACAAGTAGCTGCAAACACACAACTCTAACGAACTTTAGCTACAACTATTGACGTGCTATTTTTATAACTATACAGTAAGATGATGATCACTTTATTCAGTCCCCGTTCTTCTTTAGACAATCATCGCCTGCCTGCAGAGTACTCTCAGCAGTCTTAGACAATATTTTATATCACTGCTCGGGTTCAGTTTGTCCTCGAGGTGTCGGAGCTTTTCAAGTGGATACATGTCAGCTTCAAACAGAGGCGTGCACAGTCTGACTGCACTCAGAACCACGCTCGGTGAAAAACTCAAGGATGTGCCAGTTAACTGCATTTTACTTGTTTGTAGGGATGCTCGATATTGGATTTTTGGCCGATATTCGATATGTTAAAATTATTTGGCCGATAACCGATGCAGATATCGATATTTTATATACGTTCCTTTGTCAGAACATATATAGCCTCTTATTTAGGCTTATGTGCTACAAAAATTGTGTAACAGCTGGTGACATATATTCAGTAACAACCATATGCATAGCACTTTAACTTATATTAAATGATAAGTGTTAAATGTTATTTATTAGCATTAGTCACTTGAGATGCTGTCTCACTTGTGGAAGCTTGTTCCAGGCTCCTAGCTGCAGTGTGGGGTCCTCTGCACTCTTGTGCATGAAGAACATCCTTTTTAAGATCAATGTTTTTGTCTATCCATTGTGCTGTAAGACTACCGGTAATCATGCTAACGGGGCTAACAAGACGTCTAAATGTCTGTGGTAAAACTCACCCAAGACGTGCTATCGGCTATTACCTTCTCAATGACGTCGGAAATGACGGCTTGTAACTCGAGTAAGGTTATGTCAGAAAAACATATCCGACTGGGGATGATGTAGCGAGGCTCAACGTAGTCCATAAATCTTCAGAATCCGACATCCTCACCAACAAATTTTCCTCTCCACCATGAGATCAGGTAGGCACGTGTGACATTGCGTTGTGCTGCCACTGCTGGCAAAAACAACACCTTTTATATTGGTGAGTTATTTTAACGGAATGGCCGATGTCCGATATTGAACTTTAACACTAATGTTGGCTGATACAGATACCATGTTGATAATATTGTGCATCCCTACTTGTTTGTGTTGTCACCAACACACCACAGTGTCATTGCAGTGGTGAGTCGTTAACATTCAAAGCCTGAAGATGAAGATTCTGAATCAGAAAAGCAAATTCAAGTTGCATTAACATGATTTGATGTTTGAAGATTTGATCGCTGATCATTGTCAGGACACTGAACGTGGTC
>JBBPBX010075295.1:0-17379 GCA_038048925.1 Garcialebias charrua | reverse complement strand
AATGGCTACAAGCATTACTCGTCACAAGATGATTTTTATGGCCTGAAAGGTCGTTGATGAGGATTCCTTCAGGGAAGGTTTCTTGTTGCCTGTCACGAATCGGGGGGGGGGGGGTTGGAAAAACCATGCCTCTGTGCATGTTGTGAGCACAATGACTTGAAAAATAAGTGAGATACCGACCTATTTTTCTGTGTGGCTGCATCTATCTTATTTGGACGCTATTATGGTTGCTAAGGACTATTGTACTGCACTTTTCTTAGACCTGTCTAAAGCTTTTGACACTGTGGATCATAACATCTTGTATCATAAGCTCTCAGAAATCAGTTTCTCAGATCACACCATTGGTTGATTCTCTGTCTTTCAGATCAGAGGCAATATGTTCAACATAACGGTACTTCCCCCAGTTATTTAACTGTCAACAATGGTGTACCACAAAAACAGCCTTTGTTCTTCCTTTGCTGAAGGGAGGTGACCCCACCTCACTGAACAATTATCGACCGATCTCTAAACTCTGCATCTTAGCCAAGGTTCTAGAAAAACTGATAAACTCTCAATAAAAAATTATCTGGACTCATTTAACATCTTACCTCTTCATCAATCTGGTTTCAGGAAACAACACAACAACTGCTTCTCTGAAGGTTCTGAATGATGTTGTTGAAACATTGGATGCTAAGAATTATTGTGCTGCGCTTTATTCAACCTTTATTTATACAGGTTAGTCTCATTGAGCCTCAGGGACTCATTTACAAGAGAGACCTGAACTTTTTTAAGACTGTCTAAAGCTTTTGACACTGTGGATCATAACATTTTGTGTCATAAGCTCTCAGGAATTGATTTCTCAGATCATACCATTGGTTGGTTCTCTAACTATCTTTCAGATTGGAGGCAATGTGTTCAACATAATGGTATTTCCTCCAGTTATCTTACTGTTAACAATGGTGTACCACAAGGCTCTTGTCTTAGGCCCTGTTTACACGGCGCGTATTTTGAGTGGAACCGCTACTTTCTCTTTGCCTCTTTGCTTATCGTTGACACGAGTTCACTGGCCCCCCTCTTTGCATCCGATACTTTTCTGATCTACCTCTCAAGGTGGAACTTTTTCGCTGACCCCCCGTTGATAATGTAAACATCTCCTGCTGATCTTTTGTGTCAACCACATGCGCGCAGCTCGCACGCATGGACAGTGGGCATGCGGACATTTCACGTGTCACGCTGCAAAATATAACAGTTTAACAATAATAAACAGTATTTATGTTGGCGTGGGAGATGTTTAAATTTATCTGAACTACAGTATCTATCTGGACTCGTTACATTTTTTAAACAGTGCGTAACGTGCTGTGAAAATGAAGACACCAGGTTTATTTTTTATTTATTTATTTATTCAGCACCACAAACTTTACGTAACACAAACACTGAGAATTAAACTGAACACACTATTAAAACACGTGAACCGAACTGTAACTACGTTAATGAACTGGACTCTTGCTGTGTGTTCATCTGGACCCATCAGAACCGGTCTGCCTGTTTGTTGGAACGACAGCTTCTCCACCTGGCAGAAATAAATAAATAAATAATAAAAACTCTGTTGTTGTGTGATCAAAGTAAACACAAGCAAACATTATATTAAGAACGTTGATTTACCTGCTGTAAGTCAGCTGTTTATCACGGAGGAAAGTCCGACATCATCGTCACTCGGTTCTGATCCACAGTCCACTCAGCGTCTGGTGTGCAGCTTGTTAGATGAAGCAGTCCCACTTGGTGTCAAATCTGTCGACTCTTATCCAAAATCCAGCTTTAACTTGTTGTTAACTTGTTGTTAGCTCAACTTTTAGCCCAGAAGAACACAGCAGACAGCCAGCAGTGAGGCAGCACGCATGCGCAGTGGGTGAAAGGGGGGGGCATGAGGGAGGGGGGAAATTCGAGCAGATCCGTGTCAACGCAAAACTTTTCACCTAATTAACATACCCAAAACATCCGTTTCCCCCCCACAGTGTCCGTGTAAACAGGGCCTTAGGACCCACCCTCTTCAAAATCTACATAGGTAATGTAGGTCAGAGCATCCCTGATGCATCCTCCAGGATATCAAATGGACTTAGAAACGGATCCTCAAAACGGACCCGGATCAGAGTCCACTTGCACACTGGAATAGATCCGGAACAGATAAGGATCACAGATCTGGATCAGATCTGGCCCGGGCCCTATCCGGATCCACTCATTAAGTGCCACATCCAGCCTAGATCCATTTTGGATCCATTTGAGAACACTTAATCCGGCTCGGATCCATTATGGATCTGTTCAAGGAACACATTATCCGGCCCGGATCAGTTTTGGAGCTGTTCATAGAACATGTTATCCGGCCTGGTTATCTGGCCTGGATCCGTTTCGGACCCGTTTGTATAACACATAATCTGGCCTGGATCCGTTTTGGACCTGTTTAGCCCCTTTCATAAGTCAAATCCGCGCAATTGCCGCACAGACCAGTCCGGCTTTAATCCTCCTCGGGTCATTCATAAAGCAAAGTTGAATCCGGCCACAGCCCGCCCTCAATGGAGCATTCCCAAAACGATTTGCAATGCGGGTTGAAAAGAGGCGTGGTGAAATTCTGCAGCTCAGAGGGCGTGGTGCCTGCGTGTTTAACGTGGGACCGCAGAGTTGTCTGTAAACATCTTTCCTTCACTGTGCCGGTAAAGGATATTTAATATTAATTTCCTCCTCTGCGCGCAGAGACAGGAGTACACGGGTCTCTGCCTCACCCCAATTAGCCATTTCCGTGATGATCAATAAAAAAAGAAAAAGATTCGGCGAAGAATAGCGAGTGATGCGCAAGCGAAATACAAATGTCATGTTCTTGTTTACACATTTAAATAGAGCGCGACTGTGGGCGCCGGGAGAGTACGTGGGAGAGTACGTCATTATTCAAATCAGTTTGAAGCCGCAGCAGCCCGACACCTTTCACAAGTCGACAGATCCGGGCCTGACACTACCTCATCAGAGGTGAGTAAAATTTACTCGCCTATGCGCCTTCGTGTTTTTTCTGAATGCTCGTTGGAGGACCAGACACGCATCAGGCCCAGACTGAGCTGTCTTATGAAAGGGGCTTCTGTATAACACATAATCTGGCCTGGATCAGTTTTGGACCTGTTCATAGAACGTATTATCCAGCCCGGATCAGTTTTGGACCTGTTCATAGAACACATAATCTGGCCTGGATCAGTTTTGGACCTGTTCATAGAACGCATCATCCAGCCCAGAGCCGTTTTTGACCTCTTCATAGAACACATTATCAGGCCTGGATTCGTTTTGGACCTGTTCATAGAACACAATAGCCCCTTTCATAAATCAAACCCGCGCTATTCCCGCACAGACCAGTCCGGATTTAACCCTCCCCAGGTCATTCATAAGACAACAGTTGAAGGCGGGCATGTCCCGCTCAAAGAAACGTGTTCATATGATCAGCTGCAGCGCGGCTTCAAAAGAGGCGTGGAGCTGAGCAGAACTGAACCGCAACGTATTTTTTGTGGGACAGATGTGTACAAGTTGTCGTGTCGTGTTATTTTAAATATTTCCTCAGTAATAAATAAATGGGACAGCTGGCTGCGCGCGTGCACACACACACACACACACACACACACACACACACACACACACACACACACACACAAGTGTTCAAGACCCCAAATAGAACCAAATCAAACTCACACACACACACTCAGCGCGCTGCGCCGCTGCTAGAGGGGGAAAAACAGCGAAACTAGCTTACAGTCGTGTCGTGTTATTTTAAATATTTCCTCAGCAATAAATAAATGGACGCGCGCGCACACACACACACACACAACGTGTTCAAGACCCCAAATAGAACCTATTCAAACTCACACGCACACACACTCAGCGCGCTGCTTCAGAGAGAGAGGGGAAACAAAAGCGACACTAGTTTATACAGTGGTTTCGTGTCATTTTTAATATAAATCTGCCTGTTGACTGCGGTCGCACACTGATGTCATCTGTATTCTGAGCGCGGATCGCGCGTCTTGCATTCAGAAGTGGGTCTGCGCGGCTCAGATCCGGGGCTGACACTATGAACCGTGGCGGGTCAGGGGGGATCAAATGGAGCTTATTTATATAGCACTTTCCAGCCCCCTATGAGGAGCCCCAAAGCGCTTTACAATACTAACCATCCACACATTCATACACACATTCATACACCGGTAGTGGCAGACTGCCATGCAAGGCGCCATCCAGTCCCACTGGGACATGTACATCATCATACATCCATCATACATCCAACATATATCCATCTTACATCCATCTTATAGCCACCATACATCCATCATCAAAGGCGAGTAAATTTAATCCGCCAAACCGCGTTTGCGTGTTTTCTGAATGCTCGTTGGAGGCTTGAACACGCATAAAAGCCGGACCGAACTGTCTTATGAAAGGGGCTATTATCAGGCCTGGATCCGTTTTGGACCTGTTCATAGAACACATTATCCGGCCCAGAGCCGTTTTTGACCTGTTCATAGAACACATTATCAGGCCTGGATCCGTTTTGGACCTGTTCGTAGAACGCATCATTCGGCCCGGATCCGTTTTGGACCTGTTCATAGAACACATTATCAGGCCTGGATCCGTTTTGGACCTGTTCGTAGAACACATAATCTGGCCTGGATCCGTTTTGGACCTGTTCGTAGAACGCATCATTCGGCCCGGATCCGTTTTGGACCTGTTCATAGAACGCATTATCCGGCCCGGAGCCGTTTTGGACCTGTTCATAGAACGCATTATCAGGCCTGGATCCGTTTTGGACCTGTTCATAGAACACATAATCTGTCCCTGATCCGTTTTGGACCTGTTCATAGAACACATAATCTGTCCCTGATCCGTTTTGGACCTGTTCGTAAAACACATAATCTGGCCTGGATCCGTTTTGGACCTGTTCGTAGAACGCATCATCCGGCCCGGATCCGTTTTGGACCTGTGCATAGAACACATAATTTGTCCCTGATCCGTTTTGACCTGTTCGTAGAACGCATAATCTGGCCTGGATCCGTTTTGGACCTGTTCATAGAACGCATGATATGGCCCGGATCCGTTTTGGACCTGTTCATAGAACGCATTATATGGCCTGGAGCCGTTTTGGACCTGTTTATAGAACACAATACGGCCCGGATCCGTTTTGGACCTGTTCATAGAACGTATCATCCGGCCCGAATTTGTGTTGGACCCGTTCATAGAACACATTATCCGGCCTGGATTCGTTTTGGACCCGTTCATAGAACACATCAGGCCTGGATTCGTTTTGGACCCGTTCATAGAACGCATCATCTGGCCCGGATCCGTTTTGCACCTGTTCATAGAACACCATACGGCCCGGATCCGTTTTGGACCCGTTCATAGAACGCATCATCCGGCCCGGATCCGTTTTGGACCCGTTCATAGAACGCATCATCCGGCCCGGATCTGTTTTGGACCCGTTCATAGAACACATCATCAGGCCTGGAAATGGTTATCATCCAGCCTGGCTCTGGTTTTGACCCGTTTATGATACTCTAATTGGAGGTGGACTCATTTGGTTCAGAACCTTTATGTACCCTGATTTAATTAACAAAAGTAGATACAGATAATACTTGTTTACCAGCTACACAGGTCTAAAAAAAAAAATCCCGCAGTTTAACCTTAAACACATGAGAACGATTTGGGAAGCTGCAAAAGACTAAAACTGAGTTATTTTGAGTAAATTTACAGTTTTGAGGCTGCACATTGGTGCAGGTGGTAGCACTGTTGCAGGCGTTAGAATCCCAGCCAGGGGTCTTTCTGCATGTGGTTTGCATGTTCTCCCTGTACATTGTAAACACAATTGTTTCCAGAACTCAAACATTTTGTGGCAATCAATTGGCACAAAATGTTAGAGTTGATAAACTTAAAATCACAAGTTTTTCAAAACTTAAATTTTGTTTAGTGCCATTTTTACACTTTGATTCCAGTTTAATTAAAATTGTTCATCAAGTCAACTCAATATTTTTACTAATCACCATTTAAAGTTTTTACTTGTATGAACTCCAATTTTCTCATTTATCAAGACTTTAAAGTTTTCATTTTTTAACCCAGGAAAAGTTAGTTAACAGAACTCAAAAACTGGGGCAGGACCTCCTCCTCGACCCGGAGAGGGCACTCTACCCTTTTCTGGCTCAAGACCATGGCCTCGGATTTGGAGGAAATGATCCTCATCCCGGTCGCGTCACACTCTGCTGCAAACGCTTCAGTGAAAGTTGTAGATCACGAACTGATGAAGCCAATAAGACCACATAATCTGCAACAAGCAGAGAAGTGATCCTAAGGCCACCAAAACTGATCCCCTCAACACCTTGGGTGCATCTAGAAATTCTGTCCATAAAAGCCATGAATAAAAAGGCCAACCTTGGCGGCGGAGTCAACTCTCACCGGGAATGAGCCCGACTTACTGACGGCAATGACGAGAACAAAGTGAAGAAACGGAAACACCGTTTGAAACAAGGGTGACTCGCCTGACTGATCGTAGGCTCTGTGTGAGTTAGCAGTTAGTCCAGCACCATCGGGTCACGTAGCTCAAAGAAAACACCTAAAATAAAGCATAAAACGAACAAACGACCAGAGTATGACACTAACAAACAGTTAAAGAGCAGGAAAAAAACCACTTGTAAGTGTGAATTGTATAAAGTGTTTAAAATTGTTAAATTATCTCCGAGTAGAGTAAAGGTGGCCTCTCCCCAAACAAGCAAAATTCCCACTTTCATCTGCACAAACAAGCACATATTAACAGTTT
This sequence comes from Garcialebias charrua, assembly GCA_038048925.1. Lineage (NCBI taxonomy): Eukaryota > Metazoa > Chordata > Actinopteri > Cyprinodontiformes > Rivulidae > Garcialebias > Garcialebias charrua. The sequence goes on along the minus strand of JBBPBX010075295.1, from coordinate 10,580 downwards.
GAACAGTCCACTTACAGTGCAAGAAGTTAACGAGCTGCCGAGAAGCTAACGATCTGCAGAGAAGTTAACGATCTTCCGAGAAGTTAACAATCTTCCGAGAAGTTAACGATCTGCCGAGAAGTTAACGATCTGCTGAGAAATTAATGATCTGCAGAGAAGTTAACGATCTGCAGAGACGTTAACGATCTGCCGAGAAGTTAACAATCTTCCAAGAAGTTAACACTCTTCCGAGAAGTTAACGATCTGCCGAGAAGTTAACGATCTGCCGAGAAGTTAACGATCTGCCGAGGAATTAACGATCTGCAGAGAAGTTAACGATCTGCAGAGACGTTAACGATCTGCAGAGACGTTAACGATCTGCCGAGAAGTTAACTATCTGCAGAGAAGTTAACGATCTGCCGAGAAGTTAACGATCTGCCGAGAAGTTAACGATCTGCTGAGAAATTAACGATCTGCAGAGAAGTTAACGATCTGCAGAGACGTTAACGATCTGCCGAGAAGTTAGCGATCTGCCGAGAAGTTAGCGATCTTCAGAAAAGTTAACGATCTGCCGAGAAGTTAATGATTTGCAGAGACGTTAACGATCTGCAGAGACGTTAACGATCTGCCGAGAAGTTAACAATCTTCCGAGAAGTTAACACTCTTCCGAGAAGTTAACGATCTGCCGAGAAGTTAACGATCTGCCGAGAAGTTAACGATCTGCCGAGAAGTTAACGATCTGCAGAGACGTTAACGATCTGCAGAGACGTTAACGATCTGCAGAGAAGTTAACAATCTTCCGAGAAGTTAACGATCTGCCGAGAAGTTAACACTCTTCCGAGAAGTTAACGATCTGCCGAGAAGTTAACGATCTGCCGAGAAGTTAACGATCTGCCGAGGAATTAACGATCTGCAGAGAAGTTAACGATCTGCAGAGACGTTAACGATCTGCAGAGACGTTAACGATCTGCCGAGAAGTTAACTATCTGCCGAGAAGTTAACGATCTGCCGAGAAGTTAACGATCTGCCGAGAAGTTAACGATCTGCTGAGAAATTAACGATCTGCAGAGAAGTTAACGATCTGCAGAGACGTTAACGATCTGCCGAGAAGTTAGCGATCTGCCGAGAAGTTAGCGATCTTCAGAAAAGTTAACGATCTGCCGAGAAGTTAATGATTTGCAGAGACGTTAACGATCTGCAGAGACGTTAACGATCTGCCGAGAAGTTAACAATCTTCCGAGAAGTTAACACTCTTCCGAGAAGTTAACGATCTGCCGAGAAGTTAACGATCTGCCGAGAAGTTAACGATCTGCCGAGAAGTTAACGATCTGCAGAGACGTTAACGATCTGCAGAGACGTTAACGATCTGCAGAGAAGTTAACGATCTTCCGAGAAGTTAACGATCTGCCGAGAAGTTAACGATCTGCCGAGAAGTTAACGATCTGCTGAGAAATTAACGATCTGCAGAGACGTTAACGATCTGCCGAGAAGTTAGCGATCTGCCGAGAAGTTAGCGATCTTCAGAAAAGTTAACGATCTGCCGAGAAGTTAATGATTTGCAGAGACGTTAACGATCTGCCGAGAAGTCAACGATCTGCAGAGACGTTAACTATCTGCAGAGACGTTAACGATCTGCAGAGACGTTAACGATCTGCAGAGACGTTAACGATCTGCCGAGAAGTTAACGATCTGCAGAGAAGTTAACGATCTGCCGAGAAGTTAACGATCTGCAGAGAAGTTAACGATCAGCTGAGAAGTTAACGATCTGTCGGTAAGTTAACGATCTGCCGGTAAGTTAACGATCTGCAGAGACGTTGATGATCTGCAGAGACGTTGACAATCTGCAGAGAAGTTAACGATCTGCAAAGAAGTTAACGATCTGCCGAGAAATTAACGATCTGCAGAGACGTTAACGATCTGCAGAGACTTTAACGATCTGCCGAGAAGTTAGCGATCTGCATAGAAGTTAGCGATCTGCCGAGAAGTCAACGATCTGCAGAGAAGTCAACGATCTGCAGAGACGTTAACGATCTGCAGAGACGTTAACGATCTGCAGAGACGTTAACGATCTGCAGAGAAGTTAACGATCAACCAAGAAGTTAACGATCTGCAGAGACATTAATGATCTGCAGAGATGTTAACGATCTGCAGAGACGTTAACGATCTGCAGAGACGTTAACCATCTGCAGAGACGTTAACCATCTGAGAGAAGTTAACGATCTGCAGAGAAGTTAACGATCTGCAGAGAAGTTAACGATCTGCAGAGACGTTAACGATCTGCAGAGACGTTGACGATCTGCAGAGACGTTGACGATCTGCAGAGACGTTAACGATCTGCCGTGAAATTAACGATCTGCAAAGAAATTAACGATCTGCAGAGACGTTAACGATCTGCAGAGACGTTAACGATCTGCCGAGAAGTTAACGATCTGCCGAGAAGTTCTGCCAAGAAGTTAACGATCTGCAGAGACGTTAACAATCTGCCAAGAAGTTAACGTTCTGCAAAGAAGTTAACGATCTGCCGAGAAGTTAACGATCTGCAGAGAAGTTAACGATCTGCAGAGAAGTTAACGATCTGCCAAGAAGTTAACGATCTGCAGAGAAGTTAACGATCTGCAGAGAAGTTAACGATCTGCAGAGAAGTTAACGATCTGCCGAGAAGTTAACGATCTGCCGAGAAGTTCTGCAGAGAAGTTAACGATCTGCAGAGACGTTAACGATCTGCAGAGACGTTAACGATCTGCCGAGAAGTTAACGATCTGCAAAGAAGTTAACGATCTGCCGAGAAATTAATGATCTGCCTAGAAGTTAACGATCTGCAGAGACGTTAACGATCTGCCGAGAAGTTAACGATCTGCCGAGAAGTTCTGCCGAGAAGTTAACGATCTGCAGAGACGTTAACGATCTGCAGAGACGTTAACGATCTGCAGAGAAGTTAACGATCTGCAGAGAAGTTAACGATCTGCAAAGAAGTTAACGATCTGCCGAGAAATTAACGATCTGCCTAGACGTTAACGATCTGCCGAGAAATTAACGATCTGCCTAGACGTTAACGATCTGCCAAGAAGTTAACGATCTGCCGAGAAGTTAACGATCTGCAGAGAAGTTAACGATCTGCCGAGACGTTAACGATCTGCCGAGACGTTAACGATCTGCCGAGACGTTAACGATCTGCCGAGACGTTAACGATCTGCCGAGACGTTAACGATCTGCCAAAGGAGACGTCTCTGTAGCTGCATCCAACTCTGAATGGCGCTGTAAAAGAAGACTGGTTTAAAAAGAGCGCCTAGGACAGGGGTCACCAACGCGGTGCCCATGGGCACCTGGTCGCCCACAGCGACCTCTTGATTTGCCCACGGGGCATGTTCTAAAAATAGCACTCATCAAGGAGCACCATGTAAATATCGTCATTAATTATATTTTTAAATTTAAGAAAAAACATTTGCAACGATGTATATTTGAAATGAAAATTATTATTATTATTTTTTTAAAGAAATAGTTTTATGTACTGTACAGTATACAGGGGTGAAACGTTTCTGCTAAAAAGAAACCGTCCAGATGAACTGATTGAGAATGAGCGGATTTGATACCTGGACTATTGAGAATTAACTTTCTTGTACAGTATACAGTTTAGCAATCTTGTCTGGGGTCAAAGTTCAGAATCAGACCACTCTCATCTCTTCAGCGGCGCACTACAAGCTAGTTTTACCTCCCAGAGGGAAAATGGCAGAAAACGTAAGAAAACACATTTGCACAGTGACTTGGAGGAAAAGGTCTGTCACAGTGTTGAAAGACAAGTGTGTCTGTGTCTCACTAGTGGCTGTGGTGACAGCAAAACACAACAAGGAGCGAGACTTTTATCAGCTAACATGCTAGCTTCAATGCTAACTAGCCCCCTGGTGTCTCACAACAGACAGCAGGCAGATGTTTCTCATGAGGCATTTTCAGATGTGGAGCTCTCGAAAGAAGCAATGATGAAATATGTGAAAAATAATTTATTTAAAAGAGTAAAAGATGTGATGATTAGTTAAAATGATTTTATATGTGCAGCACTTTGTTGCAGCTGTGTTTGTTTTAAAGGGCTTTATAGAAAAGTAATATTATTAAAAATGCTGCAGATCTGAGGATTTATACTAATGTCACATCCATCCATCCATCCATCTTCTTCCGCTTATCCGGGGTCGGGTCGCGGGGGTAGCAGCCTAAGTAGGGAGGCCCAGACTTCCCTCTCCCCAGCCACTTGGAGCAGCTCCTCCGGGGGAATCCCAAGGCGTTCCCAGGCCAGCCGAGAAACATAGTCCCTCCAGCGTGTCCTGGGTCTTCCTCTGGGTCTCCTCCCGGTGGGACATGCCCGGAACACCTCACCAGGGAGGCGTCCAGGAGGCATCCTAACCAGATGCCCGAGCCACCTCAACTGGCTCCTCTCGATGTGGAGAAGCAGCGGCTCTACTCCGAGTCCCTCCCGGATGACTGAGCTTCTCACCCTATCTCTAAGGGAGAGTCCAGACACCCTGCGGAGAAAACTCATTTCAGCCGCTTGTATCCGAGATCTTGTTCTTTCGGTCACAACCCAAAGCTCATGACCATAGATGAGGGTGGGAACGTAGATCGATCGGTAAATTGAGAGCTTTGCCTTTTGACTCAGCTCTCTCTTCACCACGACAGACCGGTACAGCGCCCGCTTCACTGCGGACGCTGCACCTATCCGCCTATCGATCTCACGCTCCAGTTTTCCCTCATTCGTGAACAAGATCCCGAGATACTTAAACTCCTCCACTTGGGGCAGGACCTCCTCCCCGACCCGGAGAGGGCATGCTACCCTTTTCCGGCTAATGTCACATGATTAATTTAAAAATGTCACTTTATTATATTACATTACTGATATTTGCTATCAGCAAGAGTTGAGAGTTATTCTGAAATGTTACAACAACAGTTAGTGCAAACAGGGTTTGACTGGAAGATTTTATTCTTAATAGGTGCTTTAAAAATGCTACAGATTTGTTCATAGTAAAAGGCATATTTTGAATGAAAGTTGCAAATGTGTTCATTCCTACAAAACAGTTAATAAAATATTTCTAAAATACACTGAATTTCAAATGTTACAGATTGAGTTTAACATAAAATAAATAGTGTTTTATTTTTATATCAGTTAATAAATCATCTGTTATGCCCCCTTGTTTAGGACTGGAGCCAATCAGCTGCTTTTGGGTGAAGGCAGGGGACACACTGGACATGTCTCAGTCTGTCCCAGAGACAGACATAGAGACTAACAACCATCCACACTCCCAGTCACAGCGAAGAACAATTTACATTTGCACAGAAGAACCAAAAAAATGATTCAAACTGAGGACTCAAGTTCTCGATTGAAAGTTCTAATCACTATTTATCAATAATAATTGATCATATTTACTAAGCTAAATCTTTACTGATAATCATTGTGTGGAGTCTTTAATAATACAGATCAGATCAGATGTTATCAGGCAGTCATGTATTCACATGTGTAATTATATTATTATTAATACTATAATTAAAGTTGAGCTGTGCACATTTGTTTGTATCAGACAAGTAGTCCTTCGTGTCTCTTGGTCCCACTGAAGTCGTTCTCAGTCTCTAAAAGGTTGGTGACCCCTGGCGTAGGATGTGCAGATCCGCTTAGAGCAGTGGTCCCCAACATTTATTGCGCCACGGACCGGTTTGATGTCAGACAATATTTTCACGGACCGGGGTGGCCTGGGGGTTTCTCTCCAACAAAATTTTGAATAAAGTAGATGCCATTTCCTGCATTCTGGTGTATTTTACAAACATTTAAAACATTTTTTGCTTCAAATACTCTTGAGTGCAGACAATCAGTTCATGAGCTGAGATCATCTTCTCATGGGGGCCAAGGCCACCTGTTGGATAAAATCAGTGGTGGGCACCGCTAATTAAAAAATTAGTTCCACAATTTCTAAAACGCTTATTAATTTTTTTAGGTCCACAATTTCAAAAGCACAAATGCCTTATGAAAATTAGGGGAAGCTAATCTAATCTGCTATTTCTATATTTCTATATTATATATATATATATATATATATATATATTAGTGCTGGACGATAATTCAATAACGATAAATATCGCGATATACTTTTATTCAATAACGATGATATGAAGTTTAAGCATATTTTCGATATTTCGATAGGATTTTACAACTTTTCACTGACGTTTTTCTCTTTCTGTTCGGGTTGGAGCGGCTGCTTCAACAACGCGCCCGGACAGAAAAAGCTGTGACACAAAACGTGCGTGGTGACGTCGTTGTTACGCAGCGCTCACTCCAGCAGCAGGCGTTAGCGGGTAGCAGGCTAAAAGCTAAGCTAGTCTCCAAAGCGCGTTGTTTTCGCTTCAAAACGAGTCAAACGAGTGCTCATGACCGTCAGAATGTGACTGAACAAAGTTTCACAAGCGAAGAGAAAGCAGACGACATCACTGATGAGAGGAAAGACTAATTCGTCGGTGTGGACGTAGTTCGGTTTTGTTAAACTGCAGGTCTCATCTGCAGCGAGTCCTACTCGGTTTCTTTATTTTTCAAAACGTGACGGAGAGTCGTTCTAACTAGCTGTGGAAACATCTACTTGTTTAATCTGAAGAGTTTCCACTCGATAGAATATGATGAGAGTCAGAAGATGAAGAATAAAGTTTGAGCCAACGTTTCCCTGAAACTACGACGTAAACAAACAGCCCCAGCGCGACATGTTTTTTTTATTGAAAATAAAACAGATTCATCAGAATAAAAAGAAAGAAAAACACTGAATGAAAAGGTGCAGAAAGACGAAAATAGTGTTATAATATCTGCCCCTTGTTTAAAAAATACAAAATAACTACAAACAACAACCTTCACTTCACCTGCACCACACCTTCCCAACAACTTTGATTTAATCATCTTTTAAAACATATAAATAGTTTTATAAATGTTTATGATGATATCAAGTCAACACAATCCTGTTTCCTGATTTACAACTCAGCTCCTTCACACTAGTTCTAAATGAAGATTTTACAAACATTTACATTCCCTTCAGGGTTTAATAACTTTTTTAACAAAATGTAATTGAATATTTGGGGGTAATATTTTTTTTAGTTTTATACATGACTTGTAAAATACTATGTTCAACCAAATCATAACATTTTAATAATTTCAATTGATGAAATAATATATTTGTTGGGTGACCATAGCACTTCCTAATAATAATTCTTACAGCTCTTTTTAGTAAAATAAAAATAGGATTTGTAAAAGTTTTGCATGCTTTTCCCCAAACTTCAATACAACAGATTAAATATGGAACAATCATTACATTATACAATATATTCAAAACTTTGTCATTCAAAAACTATTTTACTTTATACAATAATGTAATTGATTTTGTTATTTTTATTCTGACCCGACAGAATTATTGGGTTGAGAATTTTATGTTTATTTGATGGTGATTTCCATCTTTTTGGAGGCTAAATACAAATACAAGGTGAACATCAATTTATTTGTATAGTTTATAGGTTTTTTTAGGCTTTTATATTGTTTATATCGATATCGAATTATATCGATATCGACCGAAATTAAGAACTATATCGTGATAAAAATTTTGGCCATATCGTCCAGCCCTAATATATATATATATATTTATATATAGCCGGCAGCGTTATCAATATTTGCACTACACTGCCAACTGAAAAGTAACAAAAATGATCCTAAAAGGATGAAATTACAAAAATCAAAGGATTTATTTAATACTTTACGTACATATATTCTATTCGGCCACGAAATTAACAAAAAATAGAATGATCTTTTAATCCCTAAAACCACGTTTAAATCTCAAATACACGGGTGTGTCGCCACCGCATTTATACATAAAAGTAACCCAAATACATGAAACTAACGACTCGCCGTCGAATGGTCGACACAAAACGCACAATAAAATCATCCGGCCACGTTAATTTGGCTTGAAACAGCGGGGTTCTCTACGGATTTATCCATTAGTAACCCAAAACAACCAGCTGGACACAGAGTTCAGCGTCTATAGGTAGTCAACAGATTTAATGAAAAGTAACTAAAATACATAAAAATAACGACTCACCGTCAAATGGTGGACACAAAACACACAATAAAATCATCCGGCCACGTTAATTTGGCTTGAAACAGCGGGGTTGTCTGCGGATTTATCCAAGTACCCAGCACAACCAGCTAGCCACAGAACTAGCCCTCGAGTTCACGACTGACCCGGAAGATGTCAAGATGGAATAGTCCATTTTTAGTAGGGGGATAAAGAAATCGACCGTTTTTTTATTGCGTATTTAATGATCGTTTTCATCGTAACTATAATTATTTTTATGTTAAATGTACATTAACAAGCAGGATCAATGTTAGTGATGTAGGTGACTGCACGGGGCGAGGCGGGGCCGGGGCCACTGCTGAAATGGGACCCCCAGGCATTTACCTACATGGTAGAGCCGAGTCTGTTCTCAGCTCTGCCCCCCTCACCCTCACACCCTTTCCTCCTCTCTGCTGTTTACGGTGGGGAAAAAGGTAAAACAAGCAGCATAAGAGCTTGTAAATAAGTTTATTGGTTTTTACTGATAGATAATTAGTTATTAGCGGTACTGCATTTTAAATAAAAATAGCACAAATCCGCTTATGAATTATAAAAGTTAGTCAATTCACAAAAACGCTGACAAAAAGTTTAGGTCCACTGTAAGCGGATTAGCGCTTTAGCGCTTCCTAGCGTTCATACGCCCACCACTGGATAAAATGTCTCCCTCCAACCGTCCGTCTGCTCGGTGTGAAACAAGAAAAAACACCTCCCTCTGTTCTTCTCCACACTAACTCCTCCCCACTTCCTGTCTTGTAATGTTCTGAACTGTTGTTCACTTCCTGTCTTGTAACGTTCTGAACTGTTGTTCACTTCCTGTCTTGTAACGTTCTGAACTGTTGTTCACTTCCTGTCTTGTAACGTTCTGAACTGTTGTTCACTTCCTGTCTTGTAACGCTCTGAACTGTTGTTCACTTCCTGTCTTGTAACGTTCTGAACTGTTGTTCACTTCCTGTCTTGTAACGTTCTGAACTGTTGTTCACTTCCTGTCTTGTAACGTTCTGAACTGTTGTTCACTTCCTGTCTTGTAACGTTCTGAACTGTTGTTCACTTCCTGTCTTGTAACGTTCTGAACTGTTGTTCACTTCCTGTCTTGTAACGTTCTGAACTGTTGTTCACTTCCTGTCTTGTAACGCTCTGAACTGTTGTTCACTTCCTGTCTTGTAACGCTCTGAACTGTTGTTCACTTCCTGTCTTGTAACGTTCTGAACTGTTGTTCACTTCCTGTCTTGTAACGTTCTGAACTGTTGTTCACTTCCTGTCTTGTAACGCTCTGAACTGTTGTTCACTTCCTGTCTTGTAACGTTCTGAACTGTTGTTCACTTCCTGTCTTGTAACGTTCTGAACTGTTGTTCACTTCCTGTCTTGTAACGCTCTGAACTGTTGTTCACTTCCTGTCTTGTAACGTTCTGAACTGTTGTTCACTTCCTGTCTTGTAACGCTCTGAACTGTTGTTCACTTCCTGTCTTGTAACGTTCTGAACTGTTGTTCACTTCCTGTCTTGTAACGTTCTGAACTGTTGTTCACTTCCTGTCTTGTAACGCTCTGAACTGTTGTTCACTTCCTGTCTTGTAACGTTCTGAACTGTTGTTCACTTCCTGTCTTGTAACGTTCTGAACTGTTGTTCACTTCCTGTCTTGTAACGTTCTGAACTGTTGTTCACTTCCTGTCTTGTAACGTTCTGAACTGTTGTTCACTTCCTGTCTTGTAACGTTCTGAACTGTTGTTCACTTCCTGTCTTGTAACGCTCTGAACTGTTGTTCACTTCCTGTCTTGTAACGCTCTGAACTGTTGTTCACTTCCTGTCTTGTAACGTTCTGAACTGTTGTTCACTTCCTGTCTTGTAACGCTCTGAACTGTTGTTCACTTCCTGTCTTGTAACGCTCTGAACTGTTGTTCACTTCCTGTCTTGTAACGCTCTGAACTGTTGTTCACTTCCTGTCTTGTAACGTTCTGAACTGTTGTTCACTTCCTGTCTTGTAACGCTCTGAACTGTTGTTCACTTCCTGTCTTGTAACGTTCTGAACTGTTGTTCACTTCCTGTCTTGTAACGTTCTGAACTGTTGTTCACTTCCTGTCTTGTAACGTTCTGAACTGTTGTTCACTTCCTGTCTTGTAACGTTCTGAACTGTTGTTCACTTCCTGTCTTGTAACGCTCTGAACTGTTGTTCACTTCCTGTCTTGTAACGTTCTGAACTGTTGTTCACTTCCTGTCTTGTAACGCTCTGAACTGTTGTTCACTTCCTGTCTTGTAACGCTCTGAACTGTTGTTCACTTCCTGTCTTGTAACGTTCTGAACTGTTGTTCACTTCCTGTCTTGTAACGTTCTGAACTGTTGTTCACTTCCTGTCTTGTAACGTTCTGAACTGTTGTTCACTTCCTGTCTTGTAACGTTCTGAACTGTTGTTCACTTCCTGTCTTGTAACGTTCTGAACTGTTGTTCACTTCCTGTCTTGTAACGCTCTGAACTGTTGTTCACTTCCTGTC
>JBBPBX010075294.1:0-17379 GCA_038048925.1 Garcialebias charrua | reverse complement strand
ATGTGTGTGTGTGTGTGTGTGTGTGTGTTGTTGTTGTTTTTTTTAAACGAGCGAAGTAAACTACCGAACAGTAACTTTAGAGCACAGAAGCTTAAAAACCGTTACGATTTTAGGGTGTTTTTATTGTCTAAAACCGTAAAGTCTTGTTCAGTTAAGAGGCAAGACTTTGGAAAACTAAGCTCAAGTCTGACAACATGTGGAGGCCATTAAAAGAGGTACAACAGGTATTGGATGAACGCAGGGCTTCCCGTATTTTCCGGACTATAAGGCGCACTTGAAATCCTTTAATTTTCTTAAAAATCGACAGTGAGCCTTATGGATTAATTATGGTTGTGCTTACTGACCTTGAACTGATTTTATGTGGTTATTGTGAATGAGTTGAATAAAGTTTGACTTACCTGACTGTTTTGTTTAATGTGCTTTATAATCTGCAGTGGCGGGCGTTGCATTTCACACCTAGGCCTTCAGTAGTGCTCCGTCTGAATCATTCCAAGCCTCAATAACTATTTTATGACTATAAAACTTCTACTACAGGTACAGCTGCGACACACATAAAAAAAAGCATCAAAAATAACCTGATAAAACTGCAATATTATTTAGGAATATAGCAACATTTTACTCACCAAAAACCCTGATTATTTGTTATTACACTATCTTTAATATTATATTAATAATTGATAATAATTGATATTTGATAATAAATATTTAATATCCCCAGGTAATAATTTGAGGTCACAGCTTCTGTTATGAGCTTGTCTGATATTAGACAGAGTTTTGTGTGAGACAATAAAAAGATGGCAAAAATGCTGAACAGGACACATCAATGTATTATAAAATGAATAAATAAAATAAAATAAAAAATGTTAGTTGAACCTTTGAAATTTTGAGGTTTTTTTTAAACACAAAGACAATTTACAGACATATGAAAGGGAAAAAAACAAGATATAAAATGAAAGGTAGCAGATGAAAAAAAATCATATTTGCTCCTTCTTAAAACAAAATAAATTCAAACAATCAATTCAAACAATAATTATCTATAAATAATATAACAAAACTCACCAGAGTGTGTGGAACAAACTAGCAGTTATTTTGGGACATGCAGAAAGTTGTATCATGACGTGTCACCGCTGATATCAGGCCATTCTTCTTAACACATGAGCTCCTGCTTCGCGTTGTTTCCAGCAGCAAACACCGCGGTAAAGTTAGTTTGAAGTTGGACGGAGCAACGCAGCGCTGAAGACACGCTGACACGGAGCTTGAATATCCAACGTCCAACTTGAAACTAACTTCACTGCGGTGCAGCAAACAGTAAACAGAAAGTCTGTTTTCTCTCTTTCTACCTTTCAGGTCGTGTGACCGGACATTACATCCAATAACACAGCAAGATTGGACCATTGCAAAACTGTTAAAACCTACTTAGATTCTAAAAAAAAATAGCGAAAAAGCTTATTTTACCGGACAGCCCGATTAGCCATTAGCTTCCGCTCGGCGGACGTGACGTCACATATTGATTATCCAATCAAAGCGTGTGAATACGCTGACGTTTCCGTACGTCGTAAAAAACGTAAAACGTAACTAGAAGCTAGAAGGCTTTTGGTCTCGGCCATAGACATTAACTCAAAATCTGATTGATTGAAGCAACAGCTTGGTTGACAGTGCTACAGGGGTACAAGAGCTCCGAGAGAAGGCTTCTAATCTACCTAGCAACAACAGTGGCTGAAATATGATTGGTTCAATAATAAATATGAAAATACACATCTGGATGCAGCAAAACCAGGGGGGAAGCAATGAAAGGAAGCGGACAGACAATTTGGAATTATGTAATACGTATTCATGGACAAAATATAAAAAAATAAAATATATATTTTTTATTTTAAATTTAAATTTTAAATAATTTTAAGGCCTTCAGAGAAGGCCTTGCAGGCCTTGAGGGTATGCCACTGATAATCTGGCCGGCCTTATGTATGAAAACAGACCTGTTCATTGATATTTCACCTTTTAATCCGGTGCGCATTATAGGTTGAAAATTACGGTAATTTGCAAACCGATCAATGCCGGAACGCAAATAGCAGGCAGGCCGGTGGGGGGATGGAGGTCTGTGGGTCTTCCCCCAGAATATTTTGAATAAAGTAGATGTGATTTACTGCATTAGGTGTATTTTAACAAGTTATTAAACATCTATGTTTACCCACATTTGTAAACAATCCATTTCTGTCAAGATCCTACCCACCTCCCCTTTATTTGACGGTTCCAAACCCGACACCGTCCCTGCTCATTGTTGTCCGACTCCAGGCGCCTCCTCCGTCTGGGCCCCTGTCTGGTTAGCTCGGCACTCACCCCCACCACTCTTTGAAGGGCGGAGATTTTTTAAGGGTATAGATGCGGAAATGCTACCTGAAGGGGCAACTCGCATGTTTAAAGTGGCTGTTGTGTTTAAAATTAGTGTTTATGTAATTATTTTCAGTTTAAATATCCAATATAAGTTTTATTCGTTCAAGGCGGTCATATTTGTTCATAACTTTATTATTAGTAAGCCTGAGAGTTACCGGATCCAAGCAAACAGTTACCGGAACGCACCCTGTCAAAAATAAGAGCGTTCCCAATCCCAGCTCCTGTTCCAGCAAGATCCAGCTCAGATTAAGCACTGGATGAACGTCTCCACCAATTTTCTACAATCTCCAATAAATCTACAATTATTCTTCGGAGTCATTTCCGTTCAAAATAGCCGCCACAGCTAACCAACATGGGTCAATATTTAAAAAAAAATGGTCAGAACTCAAGTCAGTTGTGTAAATAATGGCAGTCCTTTAATTCGCTTGGGTTTCCATTGCAGTCTGTGGCTGCAAAGCCCCTGATTACCACATTTCCCCTCTTCTTGTATCGTATCTCCCCCCACTCCACCCTGGTTCTGATCATCCCACAGTGCAGAATGCTAATCTTCAAAAAGGCGGACGAGGAACAACAGAAACATCAACAACCCTTGTTTACTTGATGTCTCTCTGTCAACACGGGGCTCCCTCTGCTGCTAAGCTTGTTAAAAAAAAAAGGAAAATTTGAATTTTTCACACAATCTGTTTGAATCTCATCTGCTACACACACACACACGCTGTTGTATTTGCTTCCTGGCCTCTCGTCGTGTTGAGTGGGCGACTAGCCGTGACTGTCGGATTAGTCGGTTTAAAAATACATATGTCTTTTTGGGCCGTGTGTGCAAGTTCCATTTTCGTAACAGGCCGCGTCGTTTACGTTAAAGATGCGGAGAAGGATGCGGTTTTTGTGACACGCCTGAACACAACCAGAGGCTGACATGCTGCAAAGTTACACTATAAACTCCCCAACACACACTCAAACGTGCACGGAGACACACGCGAGGCTCTAAATCGTATTAGGCAAATGAGAGCGAGGCACCGCGGAGGCAGAAAGGCGCTCTGTTCGAGTGCTGTCGCTGTGACAGATCCTGGAATAAATCATGTTTAGTTGTTGTTGTTGTTTAATATGCAAATCTTCCATTCAGAGCTGGTTGTTAACATGTGCGTTCCATGCACTCGTAATAAAACACACACACACACACACCCACAGAGCAGCATATGGATTGTTCCCGAGCCAAGCCAACAGAAACCATACAGTGAGAGCGAGCGTGGGATAAAAAATGTGAAATGCCACAGGCGTCATTACTGGACTCGTACTTCATAACGGAACAGCCATCCGTCAGCTCCGTGGCACTAATGATGACAATGGGAACACACTTGCAGAAACACACACACACACCTGAGGAGGAACAACTGGGTTTGTGAAGGCTTCAGGATGCGCTCACGAGGATGCGCTCACGAGGATGCTTAATTAGGCCCGCACATGCACTAGAAAAAAGTGGTGTCTCTTTGCAGGCGACACACACAGAGTCCTTTCTTACCAGCATCACTTGACACATCGGTTTCTCACTCACACACGTCTGAACCGGAGATATAAAAATCACACTTTGGAATTAGAAAACGTGGCTATCATGCAGGCTATCTTTCCCAACAACCCATGACGAAGGAAAAACGTGTCACTGCAGCAGAAAGTGAAAATAGTTTTTATTACCTCTTCAGTTTTTAAAACAACTAACCCCTCCTGTGGGCACCTGCCTCTAACAAGCTAATGAAATGGTCTCAGTTTAAGAAAGATCGGACAACCTGTGCATTCAACGTAACACAGCAAGGGGTTCCAGGTTATTTCAAATGATTCAGCATTACTGGCCAATGTCAGCCTGATGTTTCCAATTTTAACTAGAGAAATTGCATTTCCTGCAAAAATGCAGTGCTTATTGCTGAAGAACTTGCTGAAAACCAGCTGAAATTAGCTAAAAAATGTGCTGAATTGCTCATAAAATGGAAGAACAAGCCTAATTTAGCAGAAGAAAGTACAAAGAAAACATATTTGCTGAATTATGTTTAAATAAGCAGAAATTAGCACAATTTTTTTGAAATTAGCTAAAAAAAATCTAAAATTAGCAACAACAAAAAACAGCTGAAAAGTAGCTAAAAAGAAGGCAGAAAGAAGCCTAAGTTACCAGAAGGAACTGGACAGCGCACAATTGTGCCCAATTAGGCTGAAAATAGCAGAAATGAGCACAAAAATAGAAACTATCTAGGGAAAAAAGCAGAAGTTTACAACAAAAATAGCTGAATAGTAGCTAAAAAGGCAAAAAGAAGCTTAAATTACCTGAAGCAAGAGGAGGAAGCACATTTTTGCAGAATTGGGCCGAAAACGTTTGAGTGCAAAAAAAATGTGGAATTAGCTGAAAAGGTGAAAATTAGCATAAAACAGCTAAATAGTAGCTAAAATAACAGAAGAAGCTGAAACTTGCAGGAATAAGCGGAAAGAAGCATAACAAGCTGAAATTAGCCAAAAGAAAGTGCAAAACAGCTAAAAGTAGCTTTTTTGTTTGATTTTTTTTTTCATACGTTTTTTGCAGAGGGAAGCAGAAAGAAGCTGAACCAGAACAAAATGTGAAAGTAGCAGTAAAATATTGTAAACACATCTAAAGGCATGAAGAATGTAAAATGAGCTACCGGTAGTTTCATTTTCTGTGAGAAAAAAAAAATGGGAGAAAAGGCTAAATATTACAAAAAGCTAAAGTTGCACCAGTACCAAAAGCCATAGCACCCTTCTCCAGAAAGCGCTGAATGTTTTGATAAATGATTTGTTGAAATATCACAAAAATTGTGGAACGAGAAACATGCCAAACAACTTACAGAAGAAGTACAGTAAATATAAGAAATATAAACAGGATCACAATAGCGTGAATGATACATAAGCATCCAAACAATCAATAAAGGACCTCTCTAATCCAACTTGTATATGTAGGCAGTGCTGCAAATATTCAATTTAGCAGTACATTGTCATGGTGCAGCAGATTTGTGGATGCTACTGCGTTCTTTTTAGAAGGAGAGAGAACAAGTGAAACAGGTCAGACCCAGAACAAAGCAATCAAGCTATTCTCTGGAAACAGCTTGGATGTGTACGGACTGGCAGTCCATGAGCAGAGAAACACCAAGACAAAAGGAGAAGTTACCAAAACATAAAGTGGTTAAATTTACCTTAAAGAGGCGCAGGATGTTGGCCACCATGATGGACACGGAGCTTGACGCGGCTCCAATCACCCCTACGATTTTATCAGGCTTGGTGAAGATAGGAGGGTCTCCATTGGCACAACGGACGTCCGAGCCGTCCCGTTCTATCAAGGCCTGCACGAAAGTCAGGGACTGCTCCAGTGCGTACGTGTCCCTGGAGCAGGTGTCCAAGATCCGGGCCCCCAGGGTGATGTTGGGCAGCAGCTCGGGGTCCTTGTTGATCAAGTCGATAGCAAACATCATGGCCTCCAAGCGATGGATACCCTTCTCCTTCTTCAGCTCGCCGCACGGCGTGCCATGGTTGCCTCGCGAGTGAACGGGAAATAATCCGCCGAGTATGACGTCGCCGTCAAGCCGTATGGAGTGAGCGTACTCCGGCGCCGCCTGGGGGTCCACGGGGACTCGTTGAGGGGAGGCAGCAGGAAAGAACCAAATGTGAGCCAGGAGCAGGATGACGAGCGGGGAACCTGGGCTCCAGTGAGGCTCCATGTTCATAAAAATGTGCAAAGATTTGGATCTTAGAGGGGGATGCTTCAAGAACTGAACTTTAAATGTGTATGGACCTTCTTACTGGTCAATAAAGCAAGGGTGAAGAAGTCCAAATTTGAAGATAGCCAAGCCCCATGAGCAAATCATAATCCACAGAAGAGAGTGCAACAGAGATGTGGCGGCCACGGTGGGTTTGTGGTCGGGAGGTGCAGCGTGTAATCCACAAGTCACGTCTTTCGAAGCGCCTGTGAAGGAGACACGGAGACATTTTAGTGTCAGTACCAACATCGAGCTGCCGCAAGGCTTCAAGGCCCAACTCAAAGCACAAAAATATGCAGACGTCATTGACTAGCACGCTTCTAACTCTGGCAAAATGATCAGTTCAATCCTCGGGTTTGAAAAACACCGAAGCGCTTCAGCTTTGTAATCACCTCCACGCACGCGCTCGTCTCTTGGCAGAGCAGCCAGGAAAGCAGCTGTCAGGACGACAGCGGAGGACCTCGAGGCCAGATCCTCGGGCTGTTTTGCGCGACTACCTGCTGCAGAGTCAATACAGAAGAACGCGAGGGTGAGGAGCAGGAAGTGAGACGCAGACGAGGAGGATGGGGAAAGACTAGAAATGTGAGAGACGGCGGTGAAGACGCAGCGCAGCTGAACGAACACGTCACACACAAACACATTCGAACCCGACAGGTTGACGTCATGTTACATGTAACGTCCTGACAATAACAGCTTTGACGGTATCAACGTTCACGCTCAATAAAACTTCAGTCAGGTCATCTGGACGCTTTCTTTATTTGTTGAGACGTTTCATCCTGAGGAGGACGAAACGTCCTCAGTGAACCGCGACTCCTCCCCGTCGAGAGGAGCCAGTTGAGGTGGTTCGGGCATCTGGTAAGGATGACCCCATGGCGCCTCCCTAGGGAGGTGCTTCGGACTTGTCCGACTGCGAGGAGACCCCGGGGAAGACCCAGGACACGCTGGATAGATTGTCTTTTAGTTGGCCTGGGAACGCCTTGGAATCTATGAAAAACTACTATGCAAAAAACTCAGGACAGTACTAAACTTTTATTATTTCATTTTATGCTTGTTTATTAATTGTTTAGTGTTTAAATGGTTACTGTTGCACCGAGGGACTGAGAGAGAAATGCAATTTCAATCCTGTGTATGTCCTGTACATATTGCAGCTCTGACAATAAAGTTGACTTTGACTTTGACTTTTGTTTCCTTCCAGAAAAGCTGCAAGAGGCGGCTGTGGAGAGACATGTCTGGACCTCCCTGCTCAAGCTGCTGCCCCCACAACCCGACTTTGGAATAAGCGGAAGATAATGGATGGATGGATGATGGATGGATGGACGTTTCGTCCTTTATCCAAAGGACTTTATCAGTCCAGGGAGCCACAAACAAAGTCCAACAAGCAGCACACCCACATAATGGACTAAACAGTTTGCTGGTGATAAGATGGTTTCTGGGGCCCGCCTTCTCCACTGTCGACTCGTCTGAGACAGCGGGAACTGAGTTTGGGAACTCTGTTCATTTTGAGACTGAGTTTGTTTGTGGCTCCTAAGACTGATGAAGTCCTCTGGATGAAGGACAAAAACGTCTCAACTAAAAATAAACCACCCAGATAACCTGACTTAACATTGTTGGATTTTTTTTTACCTGGATTATTGTGCATGAACTTTGATGTTTTGAATCCCTTGGCTATGGCTGTCTCAGAGGAGTCGACAGGGGAGAGGGTGGGCTCAGGAATCCATCTTATCACTAGCAAACTGGTTGGCCCATTATGTGAGTGTGCTGCTTGTGGGACTGAGTTGGTTGTGGCTCCTTGGACTGATTAAGTCCTTTGGGTGAAGGACGAAAAGTCTCAAGAAAAAAGAAACCTTCCAGATCTGACTGAACTTTGTTCAAACTTTAAAGGTACGTATTGCACAGTCATCCCTGGCTCCTGTAACGTATCACTCGCCCACCGAGCCGCGGTGTAAGCAGCCGTTTTATTGACCAGTGCAGGAGTTGGTTTGGACCACGACTGAAAATTGGTCATGACAAACTGGTGGATTTATTCTACATGCTGGGACTGCTAATGTGCTTTCATTAGCCAAAGCCTCTGGGAATTTATTTTCTCATTTGCCTCCCCTGATCTGTAAGGCTTGATTTTTTTTATTTTTTTTTCATTTTGAGCACGCAGACTGTGTGAGGAGGCAATTTGTGCAAATTTGGATCCCCCGAATAAATATTTAAAGATGGGATAATTAATCCTGAGCTTGACAACTAGAGGTAGGGAAACTCTTTTTTTTTTTTTTCTCTTTCGCATTTTTCTGGTGAGATTCTTAGTTAAACTTGTTTTTCACCCACTGCTAAAGGCGTGTACATTATATAATTGTGCCTGTGTTGCTCATTGGTCTAACCCAGGGGTCTGCAACCTACGGCTCTGGAGCCACATGCGGCTCTTTGGTCCCTCTGCAGCGGCTCTTTCAAGCCAAAACTATAGCATAAAACTGAATTTTGTTGGATGTTATACCCACAACAAAAAATGACTAGTTTTAGCAGTTTTCCTATCATTTCTTTTCCAAATATGTGGAGAGTACTAATACACAGAATACATTTTATACAGTACTCCCTTTAACTTTATGCTTTATTTCTTCAAAACAAAGTTGAATACTCATTTTCTCCACAATAAAAAAATAAGTCAAATACGCCTGTACAGAAAAGGCAAAAACATTTTTTATACAAATATATATACTTTACAAGAATAATCCAGTCTTATGGACTTGTGACCTGGATATTGGCACCAGTGACCCCCTGCCACCCGAAAAGGAAGGAGTAAAGATAAAGGATGGATGATTGGATGGATGGATGGATGATTGGATGCATGAATGTATGGAATCCAGTCTATTATTTTGTCGTAAAATGTAAAAAAATCAATAAATGTTAACAATCACTGGATGTTTTTAGTTTTATAATTTCACGCTTACTGGCCAGAAAAGCCAACCTTAACAAACTTAAAGTGGCCCATGGGCCACCAGTTGATAATAACAATTGTATCAAGTTTTGTGGCTCCGGACACGTTCAATTTAGTGAACGGAGGGGCAGAAATGGCTCTTTTGAGCATAAAGGTTGCAGACCCCTGGTCTAACCTTTTAGTAAAATATCTCATGAACCACTGGATGAATTTAGCTGAAACTGTAAAAATTGTAATTATTGGATGTACCTCTACAACTTATTCACTTTCAGAGTGAGTCCTGGTCAAGATGGTTGCTGCAGCTGCATGACCTTGGTCAACACAAAAATGACAGACTCGGTGAATTTGACACATTTTGCGCTCAAATTTGTTGTGGTAGTAGCTGAGAGTCATTCACAAAACACACTCCAAGCACTAACAGATCGTTCAAAAATCGCAATATCATTCAATCATCTTGTATGTAACATGTGGACGGGTGGGTCCTGTTTGCACGTGTTAAAAGCCTACTTCTGAAAAAAGGCATCACATATTTCATCGAATCTATCAGATTCAGATACAGTATAAGGGACTTTATCACTATTTCTTTACATGCCGTATTTTCTGGCGTATAAGTTGCATTAGTTAAAGCTGCTATATGTAACTTTTCTAAGAATTTTTTTTAAACATATTTCTTCACTCTGTCACTATCTCCTGACAGACTGATGTTAGACAAAGTAATCTCTGAAAAAAACTATAGTCCCCTTGCTTCTCTAAAAGCATTTCAAAAAACCACAGTGACCCGCCGTTAACCAGCCAATAAAAACAGTTTTTAACCAGCCAATAAAAACAGTTTTTAACCAGCCAATAAAAACAGAGCTTCTCACTTCTCACGCTCCTAACCCACGCCCCCGCCTGTCCCAGCCCCAGCGGCCGCGCACGTTCTCGTTCAAAGGATTGCAAAGCGATGCAAAACTGTTTTGTATGTGACACAAATGTATTAAATTCCCCTTCTTCATCCCTGATCTGGACTTTTCTTTTGTTTTTTTGCCAAAAGTCAAGTGATCGCTTCCTCCTCCGCTGAGTCCATGACTGAAATTATGAGGAAATGAATGAATTTGTCACGAGCGAATTAAACTCGGGTTCAACGTGGCTGCGCGAGGCTCTGCAGATTTCCTGGTGTTCTGGTGTGCTGGACCAGCGCTCCATGTTTTTATTTTATTTTTTAGAACGTTTTATTAACATATAAACACAGAAATTCACAGCGGCTGCGACAGGACATGAAGTGGAGGAGCAAAGGAAGCTGAGCTGAATTTCAGTGAGGGGGAGCAGAGCCATATATGGCTCTGAGGGGGAGGGACCAGAAACGTGTCTCTGTTCAAAATTTTTCTAAGTTCCAGTGTGTTCCAGAAATTACATATAGCAGCTTTAAAAAAAGCATAATGAAGAGGAAAATAAACATATACAAGTCGCTTCGGTGTGTAAGTCGCAGGACTAACGAATCTATGCAAAAAATACTGTGACTTATACGCTGGAAAATACAGTAATCTACAAAATCAGGCCATCGATCTGAAACACAAGGCTCATTTACTTGTTATTGTAAAGAGCCTCCTCCCGGTGGGACATGCCCGGAACACCTCACCAGGGAGGCGTCCAGGAGGCATCCTAACCAGATGCCCGAGCCACCTCAACTGGCTCCTCTCGATGTGGAGAAGCAGCGGCTCTACTCCGAGTCCCTCCCGGATGACTGAGCTTCTCACCCTATCTCTAAGGGAGAGTCCAGCCACCCTGCGGAGAAAACTCATTTCAGCCGCTTGTATCCGAGATCTTGTTCTTTCGGTCATAACCCAAAGCTCATGACCATAGATGAGGGTGGGAACGTAGATCGATCGGTAAATTGAGAGCTTTGCCTTTTGACTCAGCTCTCTCTTCACCACGACAGACCGGTACAGCGCCCGCTTCACTGCGGACGCTGCACCTATCCGCCTATCGATCTCACGCTCCAGTTTTCCCTCATTCGTGAACAAGATCCCGAGATACTTAAACTCCTCCACTTGGGGCAGGACCTCCTCCCCGACCCGGGAGGAGACCCAGAGGAAGACCCAGGATACGCTGGAGGGACTATGTTTCTCGGCTGGCCTGGGAACGCCTTGGGATTCCCCCAGAGGAGCTGCTCCAAGTGGCTGGGGAGAGGGAAGTCTGGGCCTCCCTACTTAGGCTGCTACCCCCGCGACCCGACCCCGGATAAGCGGAAGAAAATGGATGGATGGATGGATGGATGTAAAGAGCCTATTAATTAACTCATAGCTTTTTTTGTAGATAAACTTCTCAGCTCAAACAAACTGCAGAGGAACTAATACTTTGGTTCCACAACGTGTTTAAGGAACATTTTGGGGATACAAAGGTTCCCAGATGTGGCTGGAGATAAGGCAATCTGTGTTTTTGGAACTAAAAGAAAGTTCAAGACGAATCTTCATCGAGTCAGAGATGGACAAACGAGAACGAGGAAGTGGTTTCTCTGATTGCAGGTTGGCTGTTGGTTTATGTGGGCGAAGCGGTCGTTGGCTGGGTCTTGTTAAACGCACGAGGCTGACAGGGCATGGATGAAGCAAACAGGAGAATTTAGCACCGCGAGCGGGACAGTCTGTTTACGATCTACGCTCAGTCGTGGATGGATCTCAGTATGACGCACCAGCGTTCTGTAGGGAAACCTTGCAATGTCGCCCACCTGAATATAAACGTGTCAGGCACTGCAGCAGAGGTGCGAGCCCTGTAGAAGCTGGAGGAAAACAAAAAGCCCCAACATGTAAATTGTCTTGAGGGTATCAAACCCAAGACGGGTGTTTCTAGTGATCACAGGTAGGAGAACAAGGAAAACTGGTGCTACTCTGAATCCAAACTGATGACTCGTTCGTGCACCTGGACGTCTGATGTGAAAGTCCTGTCTCGTTGCATCGGACAGTCGTGGCTCCTTTTGGCACGGGTACCCCCCAGTAGATAAAGCAGCCAGCCTGTATCAGTTACTAATCTTCAACTGCATCTGCTCCCGCTGGATCACACCCCACACCAAAACTCCCTCGGGTCAACATTAGATCTCATGTCGTGGACACCGACGGCAAAGAATCCTTCCTTTCGGACAGCCTTACCCCAAACCGGACAGGTTCGGAGCTCGGACGCCATCACAAAACACTCTCAACGAAAATAATTAGATGGTGTCCCAATTGATTCATTAGCGTCTCTCCACTCTGACAGAAACCAGGTCACAGCCGAGCCCCCACCACCATCAAAGCCCCGGCTTTATAGGTTAACCAGCGCCGATTCAAACACGTTCCATGTCACCGCATTGTTAATTCAACGCGTTCTTGTTGGCAAAGTCGCAAAAGGAGGTTTCCTAACGAGGCTTCCACTCGTTCAGACGCAACTCAAACCTGATTCCAGTCCATCATTGCCCAGGACCGCTTTCAGGAATAATTACTCCCCAACGTCTTCGGCTTTATCTTTCATCTGCGAGCCGCCGAATCCGTAACGCGGCACGAGTGAACTCGGGATTGAACAGTTCAAAGCAGTAACTACCGTACACTCAAACGTCTCGTGAGAGGTGCTAAATAAACCAGACCGGGGGCAACGGAGAAGGAACCGGAGGCCTGGTGGCATTTAAAGTCTACTCATTCACACTGTTTGAAGGTGATTAGAGGATCATACGGAGGTCGACCAACTCTGGATTTTCAACGACCTTTACGAATCAAAGTCAGCACATCCTTTTGAGTCTACTGGTGTGGGAATAAATAAATAAATAAAAAACAGCTCTGCATCACTGTTTGACACTAGAATGAAGTGTAACAACACGGTGCTGCCCACAGATGTGCCTGTGTGTTACCGTATTTTCCGGACTATAGGTCGCGGCTTTTTATCGTTTTTTTTTTCATTGCCTGCGACCTATAGTCAGGTGCGACCTATATATGGCTTTTTATAAAATAAGCTGATTTGTAATCATTTATTAACAAAAATTAAACTGAGACACACTCTTACAATAATGTCAGCTAACAAATATATATTTTTTAGGTGTTTATCCTGCTAAAATTATTCATTTATTAAAGAAAAGTTCAGCTCAGACACATATTTGCTATAATTTTTTATCAAACAATTAATTGTTTTTAAGTGTTAATCTTCTTAAAAGCCTTGCTGTGCGCTCCTGTGGAAGAGACATTTGCAGCAGAGCTAAACACGGTCCACATTTTGACGTAGGTGCGACCTATACTCAGGTGCGACCTATACAGTATATGGATTTTTCCAATTCTTTGGCAATAATTGGACAATGCGACCTATACTCGGGTGCGACCTATAGTTCGAAAAATACGGTAATCATTTTTTTTGTCCGGCGTCCAGTTCTGGCCCTCGAGGGCCACCATCCTGCATGTTTTCCTCATAAACACAGCACTGCTTCATCCACATGGAAATGCGGAAAATGACCCAAACACCGTCGTTATTACACCAGGCCTGCAGGTGGTGCTGTAACACACCAGAACATTAAAAAAAAAAAAAAAGACTTCATGCATCTTGATACTTTCCTGCAACGTTTGTTTTAGTGTTGCTGAACGTTCAGAAAAGTGAAAAAAAAACATTGTCGGTCTTAATGGGTTTAATTTGACGTCTTCGTTTTCAAACGGCTGTCCACACGAGAACACAGCAGTGGCGTTTAAAGATGACTCACTCTGAAATCTGGTTTTGAGATTAAAAAAAGGGGGTGGGTGTCGTAAAAATGCCATTTCCGTGTAGACGGGGCTAAAAAAAAAACGCAGGATTGGACACACCTTAACATCAATCTTTACTTGAAGTATACCACATCTCTGATGGTTTGCTCCATCATCCTTCATCCTTCACACCTTTGGTGCTCCTCATGGTGCTTTGGAACAGCTGAAAGAAATCCCATGAGGAGGAATCCCCAAGATGAAGCAGGTTGATCTCTAGAAGGCTTCAGGCGGCTCATGCTGTTAACGAGACCTGCATGAGGTTTCTTTTCACTTTAATCTTTGTGTTCTTGTCTTATTCTATCTGTGCAGAGCATCTCGCCACCTCGTCCTCCTCTTTGTGGTCAGTCTTTTCCTCTCATGCAGCTCCTTCACGAGCCCACGCACACAGAAAGGATGTGCAGACCCTTGTCTCTTTCCCTCCACATCCAGATGCATCCAACATGAAGTCGTGCGTCTTGAGATAAAAACGCAGCCCTCTGGTTCAAAAACAAGATCAAAGTCTGGGCGTGTGCGCTGATCATGCAGCCATGGGGCTTCTTCTTCTTCTGTCTCATTCACCCTAATGAGTTGTTTTAAACACAAGGTGATGCTCTCATCTCATCAATACATGGTTGTTAAAGTGATGTAAAGGTACTCACCATCAACTAGTGCGCAGTCTGGCAACCCCCCATCACCAGAGGAATGTGCAGATTATAAGAGACTTAAAGATACATCAGACATTGAGTTCCTCCTGCAGTGAGGAGGAGAGAGGAGCAGCTCCAGCATCTTCCCTCCTCCTCCTCCAGCTCCCCGGCCGCCTCAGGCAACTTCCTGGCGGAGCTCAGCAGTTTCACACCTCAATTATAAAAAAAATATAAAATAAATAAAAAGAGAGAGATCCTCTTGAGGATTTTATTTTTTATTTTTTTTACCTCCACTCTTCCAAAATAAACGACAAAATCCGTGAGATGAAGATAAAAAGTGCTCAGTCGTGACCAACAGGGAGGATTTTACTCGCAAAAATAAAATAAAAAACGCAACTATTAACTCTGCGCTTGTTTCAATAGGAGCTGTCTGCAGAGGAATTCATCACGCACGCGCTCCTCAGTAACATTAGTGAAAACCCACCTGGTTTGGATCCATGGTCTTCTTGCTCCACGCACTTTGCGCATAAAGAGCCCCCTTTCTTCAAATCTGCTGCTCCAAGCGCGCGCACGCGCGTCGACCCCCGCTTTCAGCTCCTTTTGGTGCGCGTGTGTTGGGGTGGGGGTGTGTGTGTTGGTGCTGAAAGGGACAGTGCTCTGTGCGCACGCGAGTCCAACCCGTTCAATCAAGTTGATCACCGATTAATCGATAAGTGGCTTCCACAGGTTTGAATAGTGGACACATTAATAATAAGTCCATCCAAAAATACAAAATAAAAAAATAAAAATAATGTGCCCCCACCGGTGGTGCGCGCACTCTTTAATTGGCTGAACTTCAATCCGTCGTCCTCGCTGTAAAACCCGGAGCGGTCTGATCAGCCGAGCCGTGCCGAGCCGAGCCAGTACCGGGAGATGCGCGCAACACGTCCAATTTGTAGTTTTGCCGCCGCATGAGAAGCTGAGCGAGGCGATGGCGACATCTGGTGGCGACATCTTGAACTGCAACAAGGTGGACTCCCCGTCTGAAGGGGGTTTTAACCAGTGGTGTAGTGATACTCAGGCATACGGAGTATACCCACTAGAAAAGCTTAAGAATTTCAGTATACCCACTTAAAAGTGCCCAATGACACATGACTTATCATTAGACATGTGTCATTGATACGTTAAACGGCAGTTGAACGCTTCCGAAACAATCTAACGGTATGCAACGCTGTGCTTTGATACTGTTGCATAAATTCTCTAACATGATTTTAATACAAAGCCAACTGTTGTACAATGTTTGTTGTTCATTTATTCATATATAAACATAAGAAAAAAATTGGAAATGTTCAATACGCTTAAAAATCAAAATATATTAATGATTACATTGTACTAACCAGTGTACTTTGGTTTCTAAGCACAGTATAAAAATGTAGACCACACCACTGGTTTTAACGCACACCGCCTGTTTGTTAGCAAAATATCTCTGATTTGAACTAAACTCCCTGTGAGTAATTATTGGATTTATGTGATTTTATTTGATTTAATCACTTGTTTTCTTTTGATCTTTGCTTTATTACACTTTGTAGCACTTTGAGATTTTTATTAATGAAAAGTGCATTATAAATGGAATTCATTATTATTATTATTATGTCTACACATTTTCAGTGTTTGGAGACAATCTGATTCAAGATGGCCACCACAGCTAAGCAAACTTGCCAAACTTATAAATTGCTATTTTATATCAAGTTTTAATGATAACGAGTTCAAATTTGGTGTGGTAGTAGCTGGGAGTCAGTGACGTGCGGTGAGGTTCATGGCTGGTGAGGCACTGTGCAGTTTTTTTTTTCATATGTATAATAAAAAACAGACAAAAAATGTTCTCCACGTTTTGGCTTCTGTCTGCCATAGCTTCTTCAGCGCTTTGGATAGCGTTATTTTCTTCTTTTATAATACATGAACCCTACAGAGTAGTTTATTCACCATTTGATTGGCAGCAGTTTACGGGTTGTGTTTAAAATGTCATATCAGCAATCATTCATTACACATACAAACTAACACAAAAAAAAATTTAATTTGGAGAAAAAAATTATTTTAGTCTTACCTTTACTTATAAATTAAATTAAACTATAATAAAATCTATTTTTATTTTACAGAAAAGAGCTGTGAGAATTATTACAAGAAAGCCTTACTGTCATCCATCTAATATATTATTTAAACAACTCAAAGTACTGAAGTTTAATGATTTGGTGGACTATAATATTTTGTTAGTAATAGAACCCTCAAATGTATTTTGTTAAGAGAGAAAGCTGCTACAGTCTAAAGGGAACTGACATTTTTGCAAAGCCAAGATATAGAACTAGTTTGAAGGGATGGTTTATTTCAATACAGGGAGTTGAATTGTGGAATGGTTTGGGAAATCATGTTAAAGATGTAAACTCTGTGCTTATGTTTAAAAAATGATCAAAACTAAATTGTTAACAAAATACTAAAACTTTTAGTTAAGCGTTACCTAATTCTCCAGCTCCCCGGGCACTTTCTATGGCTGCTCACTGCACCACCTGGTGGTGGTTGGGTTAAATGCAGAGACAAATTTTGTCTATGTATGGGAAAACATACACAGATGACAGAAAAGGACATTATTATTAATGTTCTAGATATTTATAGATTATGAAAAGTTACTCTTTTTGCTCTGTTACTTATGGAGTAAATGGTAAATGGAGCTTATTTATATAGCGCTTTCCAGCCCCCTGTGAGGAGCCCCAAAGCGCTTTACAATACCAGCCATCCACCCATTCATTCAGACATTCATACACCGGCAGTGGTAGCCTGCCTTGCAAGGCGCCATCCAGACCTACCGGGAGCAACTCGGGGTTAAGTGTCTTGCCCAGGGACACGACGACACATGGTGGGCGGATGCGGGATTCGAACCTCCAACCTTCCGATCAGGGGTCGACTGCCATTACCACTACACCACGGCCGCCCCA
>JBBPBX010075293.1:0-17379 GCA_038048925.1 Garcialebias charrua | reverse complement strand
TCAATCAATCAGCGCTTCTACTCACCGTGGACGTAGCTTCAGCGTTCAACCTCCACCTCTCTGGTTCGGAGGATCTCTTTGACGTTCCATCCACCGTCGACGGGTCCCCTCCTTCTGTTACCAGTCGGGCTCCATGCTCCATCCAACTCTGATAAGTATTTCAGTCCTCATATTCGGTCTCACGCTGTTTCATCTCCAGTTTCTCACCCATCCAAGGTCATTCTGCCACCCGCATCTATTCCGGTCGTCGACCAGTTCGTAGCGTCAGTCTACATGCTCGTTCCCTCGGTCCTCGGAGTCACTCTCCGGATCTCAGTACGTCCGCTTCTCAGCGTTCCGCTTCCTGCGTCATCCAGCACGAAAGCTTCTCAAGCCCTGGACCGTCGCCAGCCTTACGTGCTCTCTCCGATTAAATGGTGTCCCTTTCAGCCGTTCGGACATTATCTTCAGTCTCTTTCATCTCTTTTCGTCCTCCGGAGTCAACAACTTCGCCGTCATCTGGACTACCCGCGGCCACGACTTGTGTTCCGGCTTCCGCCTCCGCTTCCTACGTCTCCCGTGACGTCATTCCGTCATCCACCGCAGAATTTTCGTTGTGGCGACAGCTCCCCCCTGTGGGAGCCAGGTCGCATTACAGCCCGTACCCGCCACCTCTTTATGGTTGCAGTAGATGGCTTTCTTACAGACAGTCCAATTCCCTTGTGTTTTAGCTCATATGTTTGGATGGATTATAGACTTTAATAGTAAAAGTATCTAACTGTTCAGGTGGCTACCGTTTCGATGTCTCCAGTGCCCAGGTGAGTATTTCCCTGCTCTTTATTTACAGTCGGTCACCAGTTGAATTATTCTATTAGACTTGTTTCAATAGGCTTTCCATTTGTACTTAAGCTTTCTTGGCTCTACCATCGATGTGCTGACAGGAGTGGTTGTAACTAGTTCACTGGCACCGTCTGTACTTCCCCAGCTTTTTCTTTCAGTCCCAGCCTTCGCGGGCTTCACAATGTCACCGCCCATCCCTCCATCAAACTCCCTTCTTTTCATTTCAATCTGGTTTCAGCTTCTTTTACGCCGCTCATGGCTTCTGCTCAGACAGTTGCTCCGGGCGTTTGCAGGTCCTTTTGTCATGTCGGCGGCTCCCCCCTGTGGGAGCCAGGTCCCGTTACGCCTGTACCCGCAGCCACTTCCTCAGACCTTTTTCAGTTTTTTCCACTGTATCTCAGTCCCAGCCTCTGCTGGCTTCCCAACATTGCCACCCATCCCACCATCTACACTCACTTCTTCCATTCCTTTCGATCTGGTTTCAGCTTCTTTTAAACCGCTCACGGCTTCTGCTCGGACTGCTGCTCCAGGCGACCGCAGGTCCTTTTGTCTTGTCATCAGCTCCCCCCAGTGGGAGCCAGGTCACGTTACAGCCTGTACCCTCATCCTCTTATCAGTACTTTCTCAGCTTTTTCCGTTATCTCTGTCGCAGCCTTCGCTGGCTTCGCATAATCGCCGCCCATCCCTCCACGACACTCCCTTCTTTCATTCATTTCGATCTGGTGTCAGCTCCTTTTCAACCTCTCGAGCCCTGAGCTCAGTCGTCTGCTCCTGGCGACCGCTGGCCCTTCTGTCATGCCGACTGCTCACCCCAGTGGGTGCCAGGTCGCGTTGCAGCCTGTACCCGCTTCCTCTCTATCTGGCCTTTCTCTGCTTTTTCCTTTGTCTCTCGGTCCCTGCCTTCGCTGGCTTCACATGATCGCCGCACATCCCGCCACGTCACTCCCTTCTTCCATTTGTTTCGTTCTGGTTTCAGCTTCTTTTCAACCGCTCACGGCTTACCCTCCGACGCCTGCTCCGTCCGTCCGCTGGCCTTCTGTCATGGCATCAGCTCCCTCCCGGTGGGGGCCCGATCGCGTTACCGCCTGTGCCCGCAACCTCTTTGTCGAGGCTTCCCCTGCTGCTCTACCTGTTGCACTCTTCCCGAGCCTCCTTTCTCGTTGGCTCCCCGTGCTGGGGTCTCCGTATCGCTTGCCCTTCTGCACTCTCCTTTGGCGACCTCCGTTCGCCCCTGTTCCCCTCCTTCATCCCTCTCGTACTTCCTTCCCTCTTCCCTTCGTCCCTTCATCCCCCCCTTCCCTGCAGCCCTTCGTCCCTCGTCCGTTCGTCATCTGTGCCCGCACCCTCTTTATCGGAGCTTCCCCTGCTGCTCTGCTTGTTCCGCTCTTCCCGTGCCTCGTGCCTCCTTTCTCGATGGCTCCCCGTGCTAGGGTTTTCGTATCGTATGCCCTTCTGCACTCTCCTTTGGCGACCTCCGTTCGCACCTTTCCTTTCACCCCTATTCCCCTCCTTCATCCCTCATTCTTTCTTCCCTCCTCCCTTCGTCCCTTCATCCCCCCTTCCCTGCAGCCCCTCGTCCCTCCTCCCTTCGTCCCTTCATCCCCCCTTCCCTGCGGTCCCTCGTCCGTTCGTCATCTTCGTTACTCTTTCGCGCCGCCTCGGCTGTTGCAAGGTGCTGTGCATCATCCTTCTTCTCTGTTCTCATCTTCGCTGTGCTTACTGCTGCCACAGCTGTTGCACGGTGCTGACCGACATCATCATCATCGTCGTCTCGGTGCTCTCCCGTCTGCCGCAGCTGTATCAATGTGCTGCCCGTTTTCTGCTCATTTCGTCTGGCATTTAATTGCGTTGCCTTGATTCTGTCTGACCAGTTTTCCGCGCTGTGGCTGCTTTCTCTTCTCGGGCGTCCGTTCTACGCCGTCCGTATCGTTCCGCAGGGTTGATCCTTTCTATCCCATCTCTTTTCTGAATTAGCTGGCGTCTTTTCTCTTCGCGGTTCTCTCGTCGTTGACCACTTATGCCATATGGAACTGCGCCTGTGGCGCCATTTTCTCTCATCCTGGTACAACCTTTCTTTCTTCTTTAACGTTTTTTCTTACTTTCCCCGAGGTCATTCTGCTTTTCACCGATGCAGCTCCTTCCGTCGTTTCGGCGGCTACTGCGGCGGTGGGTGGTTCGTCGACGTGTGGCCGCCCGACTTCGACTCCTTCCTGTGCGTCTCGTGCAGTCCTTCTTCCGTACTTTTCGAACTCTGTCCCATCGTCATCTCTGCTCTTTTGGGGCCACGAAAGGGCAAAAGGGTCTATCCTAATCTATTCTGGTATCGTGCCAGTCGTAGAAACATTTAGAGTCGCATCCTGCGCCGGTTCCTCCCTATTCCTCAACCAATTCAACTACATCCTCAGTTATCAGATCTTCACCTCTCTTCTCAAGACCTAGTTCTCCGCAAATTAGCCCCTCACACCCTTTTAGTCTACCTGACAGACAGGAATCGATTTAGATCTTTTCACGCAGCCTACATCCTCCCCTTTCAGTCTTTCGATGCAACTTCCATCTGCCTCTTCATTACTTACTCCCTCTTAGCCCTCAACATTCGTACTTCCACCGTCCGGTCCCACCTAGCTGGCATGAACTTCTTCTTCAGGATCTCGGCAGGCTTCAACTGCCCCTCCATTTCACATTGTCACGTTAACATGCTCAACTCGGCATAAACTTCTTCTTCAGGATCTCGGCAGGCTTCAACTGCCCCTCCATTTCACATTGTCACGTTAACATGCTCAACTTGGCATAAACTTCTTCTTCAGGATCTCAGAAGGCATAACCTGCCCCTCCATTTCACATTGTCACGTTAACATGCTCATTAAAGGATGTAAAAGCAAGATTTGAACTGCATCACTCAGCATCTCCCTCTAACATCCAATCTCCTTAGTAGATGTATGAACACTCTGCGTTCAGGTTATTCTTTTCAAATTTCATAGACCGAACTGTAGAAACCATGTTCCTCTTAGCCTTTTTGGCTTCCTCCGTGTTTCGACTTCGCTCCAACCTCTTTTGCCCTTGCCTGTCTGACATTTCCTGTCACAGTCACTACACATTGAATTTCACTCTGCGAAGAAGCAATCAATCAATCAAAAACTTCTTAATTCTTTCCCTAGCCCATACGAAATTATTTATAAGTACGTTCAGTCCCGACATGCAGCTAATGCTTCTCCTCACGATCAACTCTTCATTTCAGAGTAAGGAATTCCAGCAATTCTCTTTGGTTCTCCCGTCATCTTCGCTAAGTCCCGTTAAAATTAGGCATATTGCTACTCAACCCATTCGTTCCGCATCAGCGCAACCTCATCCGCTTCTAGTCAAGGCATCTCGGATCAAACCATTCAGATCATAGGTAGCTGGTATTCATCAGCCTATATCACTGCTCAACCCATCGTTCCGCATCGGCGCAGCCTCATCCACTTCTAGTCAAGGTATCTCGGATCAAACCATTCAGTTCGAATCAGCGCAACCTCATCCGCTTCTAGTCAAGGCATCTCGGATCAAACCATTCAGATCATAGGTAGCTGGTATTCATCAGCCTATATCACTACTCAACCCATCGTTCCGCATCGGCGCAGCCTCATCCACTTCTAGTCAAGGTATCTCGGATCAAACCATTCAGTTCCTAGGTAGCTGGTCTTCACTAGCCTATCGTTCATATATTCAAAATATCCGTTAATGACTTGTTTCAAGCCCACTCTCTCCTTAGTTCAGTCCAATTTACCAGACTCTTTTGGGGATCATACGCGGGCCGGGAAACGTTAAGATGATCAGCTTCCCGAAGACATATCCCCACTCGAGTCTTCACTTCCTAAGCCCATCAGCATCCTCCTCGGCGGATCTCACCCACCTCATTCATCTCTTCACCCCTTCATCCCTTCATCCCTTCTCTCCTGCCTACCACTCACCCCTGCCCTCACCCTTCCCCTCCTCCCCCCCTTTTTACTTCAATCAATAAATCTTTAAACTTATATCTTGTGGCGTGGTCCTTGCTAGTGAAATGGAGTTAACGTGTTAACTTAGGTTCAGGAGCAGGACCACGCCTCAAACCACACCTTCAATTATCCAAGTAGCCTATATATTCCTCGCTTGCGAGCAGTTCTGTCTGTTGCGTTTCGTCAATCCCACCCACCCTTACCCTTCATCGTATTTGCCCTTATGTGTCGAATTAACCCCTTTCTTGTTTCTTAATGTTACAGGTATCGCCGGGGGATCATACGCGGGCCGGGAAACGTTAAGATGATCAGCTTCCCGAAGACATATCCCCACTCGAGTCTTCACTTCCTAAGCCCATCAGCATCCTCCTCGGCGGATCTCACCCACCTCATTCATCTCTTCACCCCTTCATCCCTTCATCCCTTCTCTCCTGCCTACCACTCACCCCTTCCCTCACCCTTCCCCTCCTCCCCCCCCTTTTTACTTCAATCAATAAATCTTTAAACTTATATCTTGTGGCGTGGTCCTTGCTAGTGAACGCACTGCAGGACACCTCGCACTCCCCCAGGCCGATGGCCGAGAGCTGAGTGCAGTGTTTGGCGATGTGGATCAGCTCCTCGTCCAGAGGGCGCAAGCCGTTGGCGCACACGACCAGCTCTACCAGACGAGGGCAATGCATGCCAACCCGACCTAGGACCTCCTTGCTGACAGAGCGGCCAAAGTAGAGGTGTGTGACAGGGACCTCCTCGTTGAAGAACGGTCCAAACTCTTCCTCGTAGAGGAAGAAGTACATGACCAGGTTAAATTTGGGTGAGTGGCGCACCATGGCGTCCCAGCTGCTCTTCTTGATGGTGTGGAAGTGCTGGCCTGGGTTCTCGCTCACCACATCAATACGCAGGTGCTCCAGGTGAACGTGTTTCTCTGAGGAGAGGGCCAGGAGGAGATCATCACTGAGGAGGTGGTAGTTCAGCGCAAGCTCTCTCAAACCGTGACACTGGTCTGCCACACACAGGATCCCTGAAAGCAGAAACAGAGCCGGTCATTTTTAGTGCAAACCAACTGGATCCACCCTGTTTGTAATTTCATCATGAGAACAAGAACATCCGTTGTGTTTGGCCGGAAAGCTACAGCTCAATCAACAGACTGTGCTGGAAATAAAAAATAAAAAAATTCTCAGGAAAATCTGTCCGCAAGAAACCACATAACGGTTTATTCAGAACTACTGTCACAGTATGAAACCACGACGCTGAAGACAGCAGGCAATAAAACTGCAGGCTCCAAATCCAAAAGACAAACTAGTCTTGTGACTTAAAATAGGAAACACCCTCGTGATGAGGAGGCACGACAGCTCCACGCCTCTCAGTGAGAGTCGATGGTTCGTCTGCGTGGTTTGCATCCACAGACCAAAAACATGTTTTGTTGTTTATTTATTTGATGGGGACAGACACACATTGACATAGACAAACTGAGTAAAACAGCAGTCCCATGTTTGCATCATAGTGCAATAGCAACAACTAATTCGCAGCACTTGTCCCTAGATGGGCTTTAAAATAATAAAAATTGAAGTGGTAATCATTTAAAATAGCACAACATAATGAATACAAAACAGAGAAATGTAATATGTCAAAAATGGGTACAGTTCTGTTTTTGACATAACCAGAGTTTGGTTTGCTTTTTAAACATATTGAAACTAGTTGTGGATTTTATAATAGCAGGAAGAGAGTTCCAAACTGTAGATCCTCTCACCGACAGAGACCCTTGTGCAAAAGTGGTTCTTCTGAATGGGACCTTACAATTTCCATTCAAAGCCGCTCTGGTAGATCTGCTATTGCCATGCGTCTCTGTATGCAATCACTTAGTGGTGTAGGTGCAAATCCATTCAAACACTTAAAAATCAATTTTAAAACATTATACTTTATAAAACCGATCGATCTACGTTCCCACCCTCATCTATGGTCATGAGCTTTGGGTTATGACCGAAAGAACAAGATCTCGGATACAAGCGGCTGAAATGAGTTTTCTCCGCAGGGTGTCTGGACTCTCCCTTAGAGATAGGGTGAGAAGCTCAGTCATCCGGGAGGGACTCGGAGTAGAGCCGCTGCTTCTCCACATCGAGAGGAGCCAGTTGAGGTGGCTCGGGCATCTGGTTAGGATGCCTCCTGGACGCCTCCCTGGTGAGGTGTTCCGGGCATGTCCCACCGGGAGGAGACCCAGAGGAAGACCCAGGATACGCTGGAGGGACTATGTTTCTCGGCTGGCCTGGGAACGCCTTGGGATTCCCCCAGAGGAGCTGCTCCAAGTGGCTGGGGAGAGGGAAGTCTGGGCCTCCCTACTTAGGCTGCTACCCCCGCGACCCGACCCCGGATAAGCGGAAGAAAATGGATGGATGGATGGATATACTTTATAAAATTCGTAAAATCCAGAATGTTATATTTAATCAAAATATGACAATGATGGAATCTAGTTGGCTTTTGATATAAAACCTTTAAGGCTCGATTATAGAAACTTGCTAAAGGTTTGAGTGTAGAATAAGTGGTCTGAGCCCAGACAGTAGATCCATCGGAGAAATGTGGGAGGGTCAGCGAGTTTAAAAACATCTCTGCACAGTGAGGTGTCAAACAATGTCTAATAATTTTAAAACAGTTTATATTAGATCTAACAGTTTTGCAGATTTTATCAATATGGCTCTTAAAATTTAACTGCATGTTAGAACAATTGTGACGCGCCACGGGAAAAGTAGGAACAAGTCGCGCACACTCTTGAGAAAAAATCAATAAACCCTCAAGTTCTGAGAAATAAGTGAAAATCTTCTTTTTTTTTCAAAATATACTAGTTGAAGTTGTGAAGAAACCATCCCATGCTTTAACAAACACTTTAGAAGTGTTTAAACTGATAAACTTTGTGAAATCAGTTTGTTTTCAGAGTAAAAACAAGCCGCAGGAATTTGCGTATTGGGGGCAGGGACACTCGCAGCTGATGAACATGCGGACTTTGTTTGGCTGGTATCTGAGCTTTTGTTATTGGTTTCGGCCAATAATGTGCAGATTTGAAAGAAACACATGGCTACTTAACATCTATAGGCCGCCCAGTAAAAAGAAAAGGCGTTTTGCAGGAATACTTTCAGTTTCTGAGTTTAAGACCTTTTTTTTTTTTAGAACACCATTAAGATGTAACAAAATAATAGTTGGTGTTTTATTCAAGGATTGTAACGTAACATGGTGGATTTGGTCGGCTTTAATGTCCTTATTTAATAAGGAAAATAAAGCCGATCAAAGCTGTCAGTGTCAGCTGTTTTTCCGACCGACCCGAGAAAAAAAAAAGCTTTTACTGTGTTCGCAAGCAAATCAGTTTCCATCCACATAATACATACATCCATACATACGTCCATCCATCCATCCACTATCTTTATTTCATTAGACAAAGCAGACACGTGTAATCACTGCGCTCCAGCCGTGGGGTTGGTTTGTGTCCAGCCACGCATTGCGCAATCACGCGCGTTGGATTGGCTTAGGTTTTACAAATCGCAGCAAAGAAACTAAAATTTAAAGCACAATATAAAATGGTGTTATAGTGAGGAGACAGCAGGTTCAACTGGTCGTTTGAAAAGATAAAATGTACAGTTAAAATCGGATGGATCAGCCGTTCACGCTGCTGTCAGCTGGCTGTCATCAGGAAGTAACAAAAAAGCTGAATCGAGCAGCATGGTTAATTAAAATAGCCTTGTTTTTCCAGATAATTTTGCTCTAAAATGTTTTTTGTTTATCTTTATGTAAGATTATCTTACATAAAGGCATCCTAACCAGATGCCCGAGCCACCTCAACTGGCTCCTCTCGATGTGGAGAAGCAGCGGCTCTACTCCGAGTCCCTCCCGGATGACTGAGCTTCTCATCTCTAAGGGAGAGTCCAGACACCCTGCGGAGAAAACTCATTTCAGCCGCTTGTATCCGAGATCTCGTTCTTTCGGTCACAACCCAAAGCTCATGACCATAGATGAGGGTGGGAACGTAGATCGATCGGTAAATTGAGAGCTTTGCCTTTTGACTCAGCTCTCTCTTCACCACGACAGACCGGTACAGCGCCCGCTTCACTGCGGACGCTGCACCTATCCGCCTATCGATCTCACGCTCCAGTTTTCCCTCATTCGTGAACAAGACCCCGAGATACTTAAACTCCTCCACTTGGGGCAGGACCTCCTCCCCGACCCGGAGAGGGCATGCTACCCTTTTCCGGCTCAAGACCATGGCCTCGGACTTGGAGGAACTGATCCTCATCCCGACCGTATCACACTCGGCTGCAAACCGCTCCAGTGAAAGCTGTAGATCACGACCTGATGAAGCCAATAGGACCACATCATCTGCAAAAAACAGAGATGCGATTCTAAGGCCACCAAATCGGATCCCCTCAACACCTTGGTTGCGCCTAGAAATTCTGTCCATACAAGTTATGAACAGAATCGGTGACAAAGGGCAACCTTGGCGGAGTCCAACTCCCACTGGAAACGAGCCCGACTTACTGCCAGTATGTGGACCAAGCTCTGACACCGGTCATACAGGGACCTAACAGCCCGTATCAAAGGGCCTGGTACCCCATATTCCCGGAGTACCCCCCACAGAACCCCCCGAGGGACGCGGTTGAATGTCTTCTCCAAGTCCACAAAGCACATGTAAACTGGTTGGGCAAACTCCCACGTACCCTCCAGGACCCTGCTGAGGGTGTAGAGCTGGTCCAGTGTTCCACGACCAGGACGAAAACCACACTGCTCCTCCTGAATCCGAGGTTCGACTATCCGACGGACCCTCCTCTCCAGAACCCCTGAATAGACCTTACCAGGGAGGCTTAAGAGTGTGATCCCCCTATAGTTGGAACACACCCTACGGTCCCCCTTTTTGAATAGGGGAACCACCACCCCAGTCTGCCAATCCAAGGGAACTGCCCCCGATGTCCACGCGATATTGCAGAGTCGCGTAAGCCAACACAACCCCACAACATCCAGAGCCCTAAGGAACTCAGGGCGAATCTCATCCACCCCCGGAGCCCTGCCACCGCAGAGCTTTTTAACCACCTCGGTGACCTCAGCACCAGAGATTGGAGAGCCCGACCCAAAGTCCCCAGGCTCCGCTTCCTCAGTGGAAGACGTGCCAGTAGGATTGAGGAGGTCTTCGAAGTATTCTGCCCACCGACTCACAACATCCCGAGTTGAGGTCAACAGCACGCCACCCCCACTATAAATGGTGTTGGTCGCGTACCGCTCTCCCCCCACTGAGACGCCGGATGGTGAACCAGAATCGCCTCGAAGCTGTACGGAAGTCATTCTCCATGGCCTCTCCGAGCTCCTCCCACGCCAGAGTTTTTGCCTTAGCGTCCAATCCCTCTCAAGGAAACTGGTTCCAGAGCCAAAGCCATGCGTTGAGGTGAGTCCGACTATTTCTAGCCGGAACTTCTCAACCTCACACACTAGCTCAGGCGCCTTCCCCACCAGAGAGGTGACATTCCACGTCCCAATGGCCAGCTTCTGTAACCGAGGATCAGACCGCCAGGGTCCCCGTCCTCGGCCACCACCAATCCCACATTGCACCCGACCCCTTTGGCCACTCCCACAGGTGTATTCTTTGGAATACATTATTTAAATATCTGGATGGATGGATGAAAATAAAAAGAAGGAGTTTGTGTTATGCCTGTGGTTAACACAAACTCCTTTATTTTCTCCAATAAAAGACAAACGTAAAATAACTTGAACCAGGTGGGAAGCGAACCCGCTTCCCCGGGTCAAGATAAAATTTACAAGGCGGACATCCTAACCACTCAGCCACGGATTCGTATTGGTAATTTTAGGAGTCCATTTTTCCTATAAAGGAATCGCCCCACGTAACATCCAGGCTACACGCAGGAGTTAGAGAATATTAGTTATATTTTAAAATCCTGGCTACGGGCAAGAGTTAGAGAATATTAGTTATATTTTAATGAAATTCAGCTCGCGCTGAAAGGCGGAAATGCTCTGTATTGGTGCGCGCTTCGTGTTATTTTCATTCCAACATAAGCTGATTTGTAATCAGTTATCAACAAAAATTATACTCAGAAACACTAATATATATATTCAGCTAACACATATTTTTTAGTGGCGTCTCCTCTCTTAAAACACTGTAAGCGCTTACATAAGAACTTCCCACCCACTTCAAGAGAACGCCCCACCCACTTCAAGAGAACGCCCCACCCACTTCAAGGCGGCTCTCCGGACAATGCGTAATGAGCGGGGGCGGGCCAGTCCGGGCTCTGGGCCAACCAGGGACGAGCTGGGCTGGGGAGGGCCGTGCAGTGCGAAAACGGCTACAGTGAAGTGGGGCTTACCTAATGATGCCCGATCAGAGTCTTTTCATCAGCTGACATCCTTAAAGGGGCGAGCCCGCACTTTTCCTCATCCGTCAGACGATCTGTTCAATAATTGTTGTTGTTGCTTTTCTTTATAGTTTTTCTCTTTTCTTAAAAACGCACCACATGTGATTTCGTAGGTGGTTAATTTTTGCAGGCGTGTAAACTCCCCGGTGCATTACTTAGCGACCAGCCGGTTCATCCAGGACAAACTTCCTCTTCCTCCCGGCCAAAAACATCCTGACGCTCCCCTCTGGGTTGATCAAACCCGAGGTGAAGACTGTTTCTCCGTCCAGAGTCCACCCGCACCGTCCCTTAAATTATTTGCTTCTTTTACACGTCTTCATTGCCACAGCAGCTCCCAACAGCCCAAAAGCCTCAGCCGCTCCCAACACACACTACTCCATCAGTCAAATCACTCAATCCCTCCACAGGTGTGCTACCAGCGGAGCTAAAAACACTTGCGTGGCTGAGCCCCGCCCCCTTCACTAGTGAACCGTCAAAAAGGTGCCAAAATAAAAATAACAAACAAACAAAAGACTGAAGAAAATGTGCCCACGTAACAATACCAACCAGCCCACAAAAGCGCAAAGATAAGGCCTTTCTGCCCTGATGACACAAACGTCATGTCCAGCACCAAAACCTTGTGTGACATCTCTAAAATAAGTCTGTGCAGGAGTTTGGTGTGTGTAAAGCCTTATTTTCTTTTGGTTTACCCCTTTCTAACCTCATCAAATGCAACATAAGCATCTCCTGAGTTTACTCAGTCTCTGTGTCCTCCTTAGATGTGACCCTTATTTTTTGGGGTGGGCTGTAACAATAACTCTGTGACACAACAATCAACATTATTAATGTGTAGAACATCTCACAATAACATAAAATACAATTGCTTTTTGATTTTTTTTTTTTCAAAAGATCAAAAGGAATTTTGCCAGCAAAGCTGAAGTTCTGCACACCTTCCTAGGCAGAGTCTGTGTTGACAGTCAGTGCTAGGGGTTGGGGTTAAAGCAAATTGAATGAACAGCAATTGTTGAACACCCCCAGGTAACGCTTCTGGAATGGGGGCATTCTTCTAAAACTTTGAGGCCTGTTTTCTCCCTAATCTTATTTGCAGATTGCCACCATTGAAATGGCTGTATCTTCTTCATTTTTTTTTTTTTGAGTGCCATGTGTTTGGCATCATCGGATAGCTTAGAACCCACACTTTCAGATTCTGTAAATAACTCAAAATGACCCAGGGGAGACTTGTTCCTGGTTTTGCCATGGCCAGTCACAATTAGTAACTAAATAGGTGTGAAGGGAAGCCATCTATAAATAAAAAAAAAAAAAAAAAAAAGTAACTAAATTTCCATAGGTGTGGCTTAGAGTGTGAATGGTTTTTGTCTCTATGTGTCCCTGTGATGGACTGGAGACCTGTCCCGAGTGTCCCTGCACGGTGGGACACAGTGACAGCTGGACATACACACAAGCTGCCTCATGACTATAACAGAAGACAATAACATAAGAAACCTGCTATTATCCGGCTTCAGCATGTCTGTGTTCCTCTCACTGTACCTGCAGGGGAGACATGAGGACAGCTGCTCATCTTCAGCAGTTTCAGGGTGTCACTGTTGTTGGCTACCAGCACCTTCAGGGAGGGATCGTCAACCGGCGTGTCGTCAATCTTCAGGGAAGACAACGATTTGGAGTTGACGAACACCACAGTGAGAGCCGAGATAAAATGAGACTGTGGACAAGGACAAACACAACAGTGATTTGAACACATCTTTTTCTAAAATAAATCTTTGTAACATTAGATTAAAAAAAAGTTTGACAGATGCAACTAATTTGTGTTGTTTTGTTCACAAAAAACTTCAAATACTGACTGCATTACTGGTGAAGTGAATGAGTTAAATATCCTAAAAACATAATTAATCTAAATAAATTATAATTCTATAACAACAAATAGCAATAAGTACTTGTAAGTTACCTCTAGAAATGGCTACTGATGACAAAACCAGCAAAATATTTTCATTACATTTCAAACTATTAAGCAGAATTTAAC
Organism: Garcialebias charrua; assembly: GCA_038048925.1. Taxonomy (NCBI): domain Eukaryota; kingdom Metazoa; phylum Chordata; class Actinopteri; order Cyprinodontiformes; family Rivulidae; genus Garcialebias; species Garcialebias charrua. The sequence goes on along the minus strand of JBBPBX010075293.1, from coordinate 4,174 downwards.
AACTTGATGACAGAAAACTGTAGCTTAAGCAGTGTAATAAGACAAAAGGGTTACAAAACTGCACCAAAATGTGTTTAGGCAAGCTCAGAAACCCTTCATTCAAGTATGTAACAACATATAAAATGATAATCAGCTTCAGATGAGTGAGAAAAGTCTAAAAATAAAATGTTTAATATATAGCAAGGAGTCAGCTTGTTCGTAAAATATACCTTGTTCTTAAAAAGGCATCTTAAAAAGACGTTTCTTTCCGTGCTCATAAATCACTCACATGTACGTTGAAGGTTTCAGGCTTCCCTGAGATCACCATTAAAATACATGTGACAGCTTTCGGGATTACTCAGATTTATTTTTTAAAGTTCATGAAGAGATCTCTGTGCACTCACATAAACCAAACAACAATTTTGCAAATAACATCCTGTATCTTTTTAAGGCCAGTTGAAGTACATCTGACCTTGTCTGGGTGCTAAACAGACATTTTTGTAGCTTCATCAGTAGATGAGAATATTTGTTTCATTGTCACAGTTTCAAAACATAAAAGAAAATCTATAAGCACTGCCAAATCAAACAAAAAGTATGTGTCAATAAATTGTGTGCCATTTTGTTTAACTTTTTAATACTGACACAGAAAAAAGGGGATACAATTTTAAACTATGATTGTTGACTTTAACTATACCTTTGGAACCTCCATGAAACTGGGCCGGGCTGTGGAGATGAGCCCCAAGGTCTTCAGCGAGCAGTTCACCAACTGAGAAAGAATATTACACGCCGCCTCTGCAGACTCTGTGCTACTGTCCACCTGAAGAAAACAAATCACTGCATAAAAAACAAGATTTAAGATTAAAAAAACAAATAAAAATGTGATTTTCTATATTTACCTTGAAGCTGACGTACTGGAGGTGGTTGGAGTGCCTCTTTATGATCTGCTTGATGAGGTCTGGATGTGTGGCTTTTAGGTACGAGCTCGCCGGCTGATTCAGCTCAAACTCGAAGCATCTCCACAGCTCGGGCATGTGAAAAGCCTGGTTCCACCCCCGGCACACCTGGGAGGCATACGCCCGGTCGAGCAGTGGAAGGTACTGGAAGATGTGCAGCAGAAGCTCCTGAGGCAGCAGCGACCAGTCACAGTCCCACGACCCGCTGGTCACCACTGCCTCAGGCTCCTCGCTCAGCTGCGTCCGCACCTTCTTGCGCACGTCAGGCGAGCTTTCGCTGGTGCGGTCATCGCTGAACTCCTCTCCTTTCATCCGTTTCATCCTAAAAGATGACATGAAATGATTTTTAAAGTCCAGAGAGTCCTACTCTCATATAAATGTACATGGCTCACAGCCAAAAAACCAAGGAATAAATCTGTGTCTTTTTATTCTTTCCATTTGGCAGACTTTATCTGAATAATTATTTGTCTTTTTTCCAGCATAAAGTCCTCCTAAAATGTCATTACATCACTATAAATCAATGGTACCTTGATACATTACTCTTATTGTGAACTCTGAAGCACCTCCAGAAAATCACAAAATGCCATCATTAACACATTTTGCTTGTACATAGTCAAGACAGCCTCTCTCAACTTCAGAACCTTAAACGCTGACATTCATTTTTTCTGAAAAGCAAAAACTAATTAGACTCATTTTGAACAAAATACACATTCGCATCCTTTTTTTTTCCATTTCAGACATGCCGATGTGCTGAAAACTGAGAGGTATTTATGCAGTCAAACTGGTTTAGGTTACATTTCTGGATGGATGCAGTAGACACAGTCTCTACTGGGTTGAGAGATCATTTGTCAAGGTATTCATGATGACTTGATGTTAGGCTGCCTTCAGGCCCAGGCCTCCCTTGCAAAAGAGATCTGTGATCTCAATGTTAAATAAAGGTTAATAAATAAGTAAATAAATACCTTTGATAGTAACTCACTGAAAGGTCGGGGCCATCAGGCTTGGCCTTTAGATACTGACATTTCCTTGGACTTAAGTAGATGTACATGTTAAAATATTATCTGATAGTTGAATCAAAAAGGCGTTCAATACAAGATCAATTGGACTTTATTTGTAACAGAAGACTTTTCGCTTCTCATCCGAGGAGCTTTATCAATTGATAAAGCTCCTCGGATGAGAAGCGAAACGTCTTCTGTTACAAATAAAGTCCAGTTGATCTTGTATTGAATGCCTTTTTGATTTATCATGTCTTGGACGACTGAGAATCTTCACCAGCATATCTGATAGTTGAGTTTTATGATTGTTTTTATAATCAGTTAAGTTAAAATGTACAGCTTTTAAATGATTTACCTTCTTTTTATCTCCCAGGTCCATGTATCCTCAAACAATCTTCCATATACTTTATTCCCACCTTACTGTTCGTTCATTTTTTTTAAATATTCAGCTCATTTAAATTTTGTCATTTCATCTTTTCCCATTTTTGCTTAATGTATGAGCCTTATAATTTGCAATTATTAATTAGGTTACTTGGTACAATGATCAAGCTATTTGCTACATAACACATTTCACAGTAGCTTTAGTTTTTCTCCAAAATTTGTAACAAATACCACAGCAATTATTTTCAAATGTTTTTTGTTTATGTACTTTTTTCTGTTGTGCGGTATTACTTTTAAAAGTGTGCTTTAAAAAGTGCTTTAAAAAGTTTAAAGGGAAAGATGCAAAATTCACTTTTTAATGGGTTTTTTACTCAACTTTGGTTATGTACTTCTTAAAAAAAACAGTCCTAGGGCCAAAAAAATGCACCCAGTGGTATATTTACTCTAAGTATATTTATTTTTCAGTGATATAAATGTCTCGTTTTCAAATCCTGGCGCTTGTGATGTCACAAGCACCAGGACAACCCACCCCAACCTGAGTCCAGCCCCTCACCTAGCAACCCCTGGTGATGCTCCACCCACTTCAGTATAATAGACGTCACGGTTGTTTTTCCTGAGTTCATCTCAGAGTTCGATGTTTTGTTGTTAAAATGCAGTACCGCTAATAACTAATTATCTATCAGTAAAAACAAAAAAACTTATTTACGGGCTCTTAAATCAACCGGACGACTGCTCACGGACCATATCCGGTCCGCGCCGGATGTGGTCCGTCAAAAAAAGCGGTCCCCGCTAGAGAGAGCGTGTATAGCAGTTAGCAGCCAGTGTGTTACTCTGCAGCCTTATTGCTTGTTTTCGAAGAGTCAGACGAAGAGTTTTTAACATGGAGGGTGAACTTATGGATGTTTCTCAGCGGCCTACGCGACGCGTCAGCGCCTCATTTGCCCTGCCCAAAATGGCGTCTGCCTCTGGGTCTGACTCAGGGTCCCCTTTGGAGGGCGGAGTTAATGTAAACAGATTTTTGAAGGGCGTGGCCTTCAGAGCTCATTATCATAAACAGCCTGTTCAGAACGGAAGTCAGAAAAGGCACAACTAGAAAGGGGATATTTTATTATCTAAGAATTATTTTGTGCATTAAATTGAATGAACTTTGTAGTGCAATCTGTAACATCCATCCATCCATCCATCTTCTTCCGCTTATCCGGGGTCGGGTCGCGGGGGTAGCAGCCTAAGTAGGGAGGCCCAGACTTCCCTCTCCCCAGCCACTTGGAGCAGTTCCTCCGGGGGAATCCCAAGGCGTTCCCAGGCCAGCCGAGAAACATAGTCCCTCCAGCGCGTCCTGGGTCTTCCTCTGGGTCTCCTCCCGGTGGGACATGCCCGGAACACCTCACCAGGGAGGCGTCCAGGAGGCATCCTAACCAGATGCCCGAGCCACCTCAACTGGCTCCTCTCGATGTGGAGAAGCAGCGGCTCTACTCCGAGTCCCTCCCGGATGACTGAGCTTCTCACCCTATCTCTAAGGGAGAGTCCAGCCACCCTGCGGAGAAAACTCATTTCAGCCGCTTGTATCCGAGATCTTGTTCTTTCGGTCATAACCCAAAGCTCATGACCATAGATGAGGGTGGGAACGTAGATCGATCGGTAAATTGAGAGCTTTGCCTTTTGACTCAGCTCTCTCTTCACCACGACAGACCGGTACAGCGCCCGCTTCACTGCGGACGCTGCACCTATCCGCCTATCGATCTCACGCTCCAGTTTTCCCTCATTCGTGAACAAGATCCCGAGATACTTAAACTCCTCCACTTGGGGCAGGACCTCCTCCCCGACCCGGAGAGGGCATGCTACCCTTTTCCGGCTCAAGACCATGGC